>LPNX010374032.1:552810-674967 GCA_001517045.1 Pseudotsuga menziesii
TGATTAAGAGTGCGGATGTAGCAGCCAACAAATTCATAGATTTAGGGTGTTATGAACTCAAGGTAAATTCGATGATTAGTCAGGAAATTCCTCCATAATTGCCCATCACCTAAAGATGGAGTCTAGTAGTGGTTTTTGTATCGCTGATCAGTGGCCTTAGCTGAACCTTTCTTAATAAAATAATCGTTTTTGTTTAAAAAAAATAGTAAAATTACTATTATAATGTTGCCTCACTTGTAATAAGTTGTAGTTTACAATAAATTCTATGGTAGATTTTACTACCTAGAACTTCTAATCTAAAGTCTATATCAAGTGAAACATTAAGGCAAAGATTCCTATACTATGCTAGAACCTAGTAAGCACAATTGATTTTGTAAATAATGATAAGATTCATTATTATTGTCATTGGCAAGTTGAGCATACAAAACATTACTTGTAAAAGTTTACACCAAGGTCGAGCCTCGTGATTGTTTATTTAACATGGTTTAAACACTTTTACTCTATAGTCAAACGATGAATATTAGTTATTAGCAATTATAACTAATCTTAAACCATTGATTGCAAATAATATAGTTTAAGCTTCAAATAATATGTAATTATTTAAAAGTCATTTTGCAAGTAATTATACAAATCATTAATTCGAAATGTATATTCTATGGTCGACCTTGGGATTGTTTCAAAGGCAAGGTTTTTACATCCTTACTCTATGGTCAATGACATAGAATTATTGTTAACAATTATCACCGACCTCGATACTATCAATTACAATGATATAGTTTTATGATTTCATTAGTGAATATATATATATATATATAAACATTCCATAGTCATTTGCATAGTTTGTTTATTGATCATTGCAATAATAGATTGATAATTGGAAACGCAGATTGACTATAGACAAGACCCATGCGTGGTTGAAAGATTTGGAGGGCACGTGGTCTGCTCTTGTCCATGCATTGGTGACTTAAAAGACTCGAAAACCCTCTTCATCTGTCATTTTACTCCGATGGTTTCGCTGGCCTGCGGGCTGCTTTGTGTATTTTTCTTGGCGGCCATTAGAGGTTGTTCCTCTGCTTGCTTGCTCCGTAGCTTATGTTTGTTATTGTTGTAGTCTCGATACTCAGTTTTTAGGTCACGACTCTTCATGGTTGCGAACCTTACTGCGCGAGTGGTTATTTGTTTATGTGTTTGGCTCTCGGCCTGTCCATGGTTTTAGTTTTGTTTTTCCTTGTGGCTCGTCACAGTTTTGTGAAGCTTAAGCTTGTTAACGCTGTCTCCACTCCAGGGTTGGCGTAGGGGTTTGAATACTTCCCTATGTAAATTGCTAAAGCTGGTGACAACTTCTTTGTTGCTTGAATTCTCTTCTTACTTGGAGGTAAAGACCACTCAATTCTTTATTATGAAAACTTCTTGGTTAAGTTATTTACATAGTTAGGGTTTAAGCTTAGAAGCTGAGCATTATTCTAACGCTCGGTAATATACTCTTTACAGGAACCAATGACAGCTCCAATCTTTAGTGGAAAAGAATGCAATGGCCGGCTTCAGTGGAATCGTGGCCCCAACCGATAAGCCTTGATTTCAAATATGGGTTTTTCCCTACTTGCAATGAGGGTTAATTAAGGATAACACAGTGCTTGGAAGCCTATTTCAGTTTCTTCGTTAGTTAAGAAGTTTTAGCATGTTGCTTTCCAGTTTTTACTTACAAACCCTTGTTGTTATGTTGGGTAATACCAGCCCTTGAGCCGTGATATGTATTTTTGTTAAGTTTTAGCCTTACGACCAACAATGTAATACAGTTGGTTATATAAAGAAAGACTTTGTAAATCTTGGAGCTCTGTCTCGTGTTGTTATGATTTTGTTAACCTGTAAATTATGTGTGTATTTTACTGTTTATAAAAGATGTTTATTTTCAGAAAAAGACTGTAAACAGTCTAAAACATGGATTGTAGCCTTCTTGTTAAGTTTGCTTACACATTTAACAATTGTAAATGGTTAAAACTTAAATAGATTAATTTATAATTGGATAAATTAGTTGTTAGGGTTTCGACCCTCAGGTTTTTCTTTCACAGGTTATAAGCCTGTTCGTTAAATATAATTAGCTCCTAAATATGAAATACTTAGTTTTATTTCATTTAATATTTATATTTACATTTATTTTATTTACTATTCTGTAACTTAGAATTATTCAGAGCTCTGTAAAGAATAGAAGGTTAACTCTGGAACTCTGTTTATTTCTCATAAATAAAGGGTTTATAAACATAACCCTAATTTGGTTTTTATTAAGTAATAGTTTTAAGATTTAGTTAATAGTTTAAAAGATATACTGTTTGGTTAATAACTTGTTTATATACTTAGCTATTATCTTCTATAAACTTTTATTTGTATCAGTATACTATTACTGCAACTCTAAAGTAGGTTACTATTTCTTTTCCTGCATTTTTATTTAGTTACACTAAGTAAAACAGTAAACACAAGTAAACCATAACACTGTTTTTCATTAAATTTAAAACATTGAAATAAATTTAACTCTACTATCTACAGATACAAAATCCTATTTACTATTTTCATTCTCTTAAGAATTCTTTCATCTACTTAAAGCATTCTAACTGTGCTAGAGTACGACCTGGTTTCCAGGTGTGGAAAAACACAGTATAGAAATTTATATTCTTTCTATTTCATTATTCTCTAAACCAATTTCATTTCTATAACAACCTAATAAGAATACTAAATATAGCATTTTACAAACTCTAAACTTTTAACATTCATATAACAGATAAACTAAGATTATTTAACTAAAAACAGTAAATTAAAATAACATAGAACCTATTGAGGACAAGACGACAACAGCTTTAGGAGGTCGTTCCTCCCTACAAATCTCCTGGAGAGCGCTCAAATAACGCTTCCTCAGGACCCCCGAGCCTGTTCCTGGTCTTCTTGGCTGAGAACTGGGTGGAGAATGCAACTGTAGAACCCTCTGTCAACTGACTAGTTCAATACCTCAATAAAACACTTTGCTCTCAGTAGTATGATCTTCAGCTTAAAAGCCGCAACTATATCAATCAGCAGTTATCCCCTCAAACACTTTCTAGATTTCCCCTCCATTGAATTTATTTGAAATACATTCATTCACCCTAAATGATCACTTCTTTAGAATGAGCATCCCCAACTCTCTTCAATGGGAATTTTTATAAAGATGCCTAGGTCTTCTGGGTCAGTTTTCATTAATTGAGCCACCTGCTCTGATTCCACTTTCTTGGGGAATGATGACCACAAATGTAGGGAGGTTGGCACCTGCAACAGTTGGAAGTGGTTTGAGGATGCTGCCACATGTCAGTTTACTCTCCACCCAGTCTCCTCCACCAATTTGACCAGTAAACACTCTTTTAATAGCTCTCCTAAGCTGTTGTTTCCTCATTTATTTATTTATAAATAAAATATCCCGAATTTACAATAAGTATTCTCGACCCCACTAGTCATTAATTACAACTTAGCATAAAATTTAACATAATGTTCCTCAAATAATATAAAATTGTTTTTACAAAATTGGGGCATGTGACAATTGACAGTAGGGGGGAAAGTACATACTGACTATGGAAATTATGGATCCCTCAACCTTATATCTGATGGATTTTCTCTTCCTTTCCACCCATCTTCTTGGCGAAATTTTGTTTATTCTGTTAGTGTTGAAGGTAAGTCACCCGGGAAGGTGCTCAGGCATAACCTCGCTCTCGATTCTTAATCTGTTTATGGGTTCGATTCCTTTGCATCTTCCTAGAATGGCTCCAAAGCAGCCCATGAATGTTGAAACTAGGATGGGATGAGGCACTGCGGGACAAAGTGAGAAGGGTAAATGAAGGGGAAGGCAGCAGGACTACATGGGTCGAGTAACGCATGCCATGTGCATGCCCATGAGGTGACCTCTTTCTTTAAGGACATTATTCCCCTGGCGACCCGTAATGATATTGAGACCGTTGTAAAACTTTTATGGGAGGAGGTTCAGTCGGTACCAATTGAGGAGATCCGAATGGAAGTGGAGGAATGGGTCGTAGATCCTAGAACCACCACAGGTAGAGTAGCAGCGTATGACATGCTATTAATGTTATATTGGGTTATGAAAAATCTAACCTCGCATGCGTCCATGGAGGGGGATTCCAAGAGGAAGGGGGATGAGGAACTAGTCCGCACTTGGAAGGACCACAACGAGGACTACAAACTAATGCATCGCAAGGTAGATTTGATTGTGTCTCGTCTGGGGTTCCAGTTCTATAACCCGGGAGTACAGAATGTGGAGGCTGGAGGCTCCATTTTGAAGTTGTGTCTGAAAGGGGACTTGAAGCAGATTGCATCCGAAGCGATCAAGTTGACAGAGAGGATCGAGATTATTGATGCAGAGAGAACCAGTCTAGGAGGCCACTCTAAGAACTCGATTTGACTTATAGATAATGACTATGAGCATAGTTTATTTTCTAGTTTTTTAACAGTGTTAGTATAGTATATCATAAAATAACTAGGGATATACAACTTTTTCTTTTTTGGGATTATGTTCAGACCAAAGTGATATTTTTTGAAAATTCCTATATTGATGGCGAAGATTGTTGTTGAAACTGTTCTACTCTGAAAAAGAGCGATATGTATCTGGTTCGGATTTGAAGTAATGTAATCTTTTTATTTCCAAAAAAAAAATGGTTTGATATGGTTGTGAATATAGCACTAAAGGGGCTATGATTCACAAGAGGGGAAGAGAAAAGGGGGCTTATGGGAAAATAAATCCTCTTTATTCAAGTGTTGGCCTTATAACTCGTTTATTTTCTATAATGTGCCTTAGATAATTCATTTACCTCCTTTGACTCGTTAAAACCAATCATTGAATGAAAGTGAGAGGTTGGTGGGAAAATTTTCTTATCTAGTTATGGATCCATGGGCTAAGTACTCTTCTTATGGGGATTTTAAGAGTCCTACATTCTATGGTTGGAAGTAATGTCATAGATTTTTCGTCAGTTTTCTTCCATTAGCCATATCACTCACTCCATGGAGGGGATGTTCATGCTCTGAGTAGTGCGTGCTATTTTCTCTCTATTGCCAACCATTATCAGACCAAGAATTAACCAAAATTAGCACTTTGAAGAGGAAATTGCAACTTTAAGTGGGAATAGAGGTTGGGAAAGTTATGAACCTTCACCCACTTTACCTTCATTTCTCTTTGGATGCAAGACGAGTCAAGAATTGATCTTGTAGTGAATGTTTGAAAAGCATATAGTAGGTTGGACTCTTTTTGCACACATTGAAGACACTATAAGGAAAAGGTACTCTAAGGGATTATCGAGTAGAGAAAGGGTGGGCCTTCCTTCTGTTGCGTGGGATAGTGGAAAAGGATTTCATGGCTAAGATGGTTAAACAAGATGCATGTAATTATCTACGGTGAGAATATTGGATATTGTTGGAGCAGAGTCCCGCAGCTACAGGAAAAGCTGCCATTTTGGCGGATAGACAGTTTGGTGAAGACGAAGAGATAAGGTGAAGCTACGACGCCGTAGCATGGTTCTAGCTGCAGAGCAGAGTCGAAAACCGTGACTGTTGGAATAGAGAAGTCAAGGAAGACAACAGTACCTGAGCGTCTGAGAAGAGAGAGTTCAACCACTGCATTGAAGGCAGCGGCGAAGACAGGAGGGCTCAGCTACCCTCATAAAGGAAAAGGAGCAACGAGGCCGAGGTATTGAAGACGAAGGGCAGAAGATGGGAAGCGGTGCATAGTACCCATGGTCAGCACCGGGAAGCATGGAAGACTGCAGAGAGCAGTGGTGTGACGGAAAGCGGCTACCCCAAGTACAAATATGCCGACTATCACTAGTTAGGGTTTGGGTTACTGTTGGGACCGGCCCACAGTGTTGTAAAGGCGAGACCTTCGGGCCGCCTATAAAGGGATGTATTTTGTATTGTAAAAGGTTGGCATTTTGGTAATTTTAGGCCATCCAGCTAGTCAGATTATCAGTAGTCTGTTAGCTTACTGTTATTTTGCATTGTAACAATCCGCAGGGATTGACAGAGAGAGAGAGAGTGAGAGTATATTGTAAGAAGGAAATATAGAGAAGATATCTAGGAGAGAAGGGCTCCAAGCTGAGTGCAGAGTTACCCAGAAGATCTCTAGCTGCATATGCGGTGCAACAGAACTGTGTACCTCAAGTTATAATATAGAAACACAGTTCTGTGGACGTAACTTCCACCCTGGAAGTGAACCACGTAAAAACCAGAGTGTTATGTGCTTGATTCATGTGATTGTATTTACTTGTTATATCTGTCATTTATTACATGAACTTTGCTTACAGTAAATGTATGTGTATGTTATTCAGTTCATAGCATATTACAAGGATAAATGCAAGTTGAAGTCTTTAAGTATTTTGTATAAGAGTTTGTCTAAGTTTCACCTAAGACAGTTAAGAGTAGCAGTATAAAACAACCCTGTGTATTGAGTCCTGTAAGTTGAACACAAGTAACGCTAGGTCCGTTGAGCCGCAACGGTAGGCTATCGTAGGGATGCGATATCGCACCATCAGAGGAGCTGTGGTGCGCTGTGGTTAAGGATCAAGTGGAGGAAGAGATACGTGTTGCCCGAGGTGTGGTGATGCGATAAGAGTTAGAGCCATTGCGAGTAAGAGGAAACTGCGCATTGCAGAGAGGAAAGAGCGGTCGCGCGAGCTGAGAAGAGTTGCGAGACGCACACAGGATGCCATACAAAACTTGGTCGAGACACTTGAGTCCTCGACCAACCCATTAGGATCACTTCGGGTGAGACTTCAGGCCGTTCCGCGATCTGTCGTCGAAAGGGCCAGTGAGCTATGGGTGTTGTTGGTTCATTATAGTAAACCTGGGTCTGCCCAGATGACCAACAAATGGTTCTATTGCCGGTTTTGAACAAACTGAGCACAGATGTTCTGTTGGCATCCTACTAGAGACGAACTCAATGAGTGGGTTGTGTCTAACGAGAAAGAGTTTGCTGAACGAGAGAACAAGAGTCCTAGACTGAGTACAGAGGACTGGTTACAAAAACATATTGTTACAGACCTGCACGTGATATTTTTTGCAACCTTTGGAAACGAGCTTTACGACTGGTTATCAAAGTTGACTGACAAGAACATATTCAAGAAGAAAAGAAACATTGTCTGGGCACCGGAGCCGATTCAGACCGTGAAGAACCTTGATAATCCCATTACGAGGACAGTAGACTTCTGGTTGACAAGTGTGCTAGAAGGCTTCATCATAGAGTTTGCAGTTGACCAGAGAAAAAGCTTCAGCGAGGCTGAGCAGTACTTCTTCAAAGGATATCGCGGTAAGTACCTAAAATCTTTAAACTTGTCCATTAAGATGTTATTATATGAAAAAGGAAGAATGGATCTAGTTTTAGATGAATAAGTAAAGATAGTGATGTCACAAGAGTTTGAAAGCGATTTTGATGACATTGGACGTACACGTAGTGGAAAGAAATACAAAGTAGATTTCAGCTCTCCCATATTTGAAGACAGTTCAGATGGTACTAGACAACAGAGTCACAGTACCACAGAAAGAACAGAAGGGGGTATCCCTTACCACCCTTATACCCCACAGAAACAGATCGGGACTCAGAACAATCCCGTAGGAACCGCATCTAGTAGCTCGCAGACAGTACATACTATCGCTACATCACCTCCACCTACACCGCCGAGTGGTAGTAACACAACAAATCAACATCCACCACGTAGAAATAGAATGGGGGATGATATGAAGCTACCTATTTTTAAGGGTATAGGGGCAGAGGACCCAAAGCAGCAATGGTTTCTATGCGAAGCCGTGTGGACCATTAAAGCAATCAATGATGATAATAGTAAACTTGTATAGTTGGTCACCACATTGAGAGAACGAGCCTTAACATGGTATATGAAGTATACCTCAGCGGTACCCAGAACACTTGTCCAGGTCAGGACCGCCATGATTAAAGAGTTTAAGAAACCTAATTCTGAGTCACAGTGCATTACAGAACTCAAAGACATCAAACAATTACCTACAGAGTCCGTGTGGGACTTTGATCAAAAATTTAAAGCCCTTATAGACCAAGTCAGCTTTGAGTTCACGCTGGAGCAGCATAAGGAATGGTTTATTGCAGCGTTGCTCCCTCACATTAGACTACCATTAATGCAGCAGAAACTCCAAACGCAAGACGACGCGTTGGAAATGGCGATGAAACTAGAGGCTTCACCTCTAGCTGAAACCAGCACAGGTATGACAAATCTGCAAAACCAGTTGGTTAATCTCACGATACAGATGCATGATTAAGAAAGGGAAAGAGGTTGCGCAAGACATTTGGTGCGTAAAGTGTAAAGCACAAGGCCATACTAAAGATAACTGTCCAGTCTTTGTAGAATATCTAGCAACCGGGGCTCCTAACCCCTTACCATAGACCCACGGGCCGTGGTGTGAAATATGCAAAACAAGAGGACATCTACCTCACCAGTGCCCTCCACTTCAGAAGTACATGCAGACACCTAAGAACTTATACTGCATCTTCTATAAGTCCATAGGACATGATGAACACGATTGCCGAGCCTATGAGCTCATGGTCGGGAGCAAGCAAGACCTGTACAGAGTCCAATAAGAAACACAGGGTCCAGCAGCAAGACCACAGCATGATCCGGCTTATGTTGGCCGTGGAGGAGGATTCAGAGGCTTTGGCCGTGGTCACGGACCAGTAACTTGTTACAATTGTGGAGTTTTAGGACATTATGCTAGGGACTGTCAGATCCCTACCACCACATGTAACTATTGCAAATCTTACGATCACGCTATAAAAGACTGTCCTACCTTGATAGCTAAGATCAGAGAACCTAAGCCAGCAGTACATCATAACGTCCAGTTTATTGCTGCTGAGCAGAAAGAACCAGAACTAAGAGTCAACATTGTGACTCGTAGCGGTGCTTCCAACAGTGGGACATCGCAGGTTACTGAAAAGACCACAGGTCAGGAGTGGGTGCATAAAGCTCCTAACAAAGCAACACCACTTGACCTACAGAAGAATAAACAGACATTTCAGGAAGCTAAGACTTTCTTTGATGACCCTATGCAATCAGGATCGCAGGTACCGTCGTCTATGGGCGTACCGCAGCAAGCACCTTGTGGCATTAGTCGTGACCAGACATCGCAGGCTACCACATCGGGCGCTTGCGACAAAGACGAGTTGGCAGGAAGTGTACAATCCTTCCTGCGGAGTTGTTTAAAACTCGTGAGAAATGAGCAAGCTATTGGAGAACTTCAGCGCATCATAGATCAGTGTCAGCCATATTCTTCCGTGAGAAGTGCACAGCATGCTATTCATAACATTATGGGACATACAAGAACAGGAAGAAAGATGCGACTCACAGCACAAGTTGGAGAATTTGAAATGGACAAGGTGATCCTAGATCTGGGATCAGAGGTAAATGTTCTGACTAAGCAGACATGGGAACAGATGGGTAGCCCTAAGTTAGTTAGATCGCCTATCCATCTACGATTAGCTAATCAACAGCGGGTATCACCCCTGGGTCGATTATCGCAGGTGCCAATGGACATTGACGGAGTTTGCAGCTCCGCGGACTTTGAAGTTATAGAAATCATTGGCGATAGTAGACCATATCCAGCAGTGCTAGGCATTGATTGGGCGATCGGTAACATGGCCATTATCGACTTAAAGAGAAGACAGATGACCTTTGAGGACACGCAGATCCGGGTCATCGCACCATTAGATCCTCTTCAGCGTCCTAGATACATTGAACCTATCCGAGCAGAGGAAGAGGCACGTAACATGGATAGTCTCTAGATGACTGCGAACCAGAGCGACTACATCAATCCAACCGCAAAAGGGAACATTCGTTGGCAATGCGACAGCTCATGCGCATCGGATTCAGATGTTGGTCTAGAGAACTGGCAGAACAGACTTTACGAAGTCTCAGCGCACAGATGTGCGTATATGACTAAGTCACTGCGATGGATTGGCGCAGAGGTCAACGAGATTCCATCATATCATGGTCTAACAGATATCCAATACTTTCTCATGCAATTTGAACAACAAATCCCTCACGAACAGAGGATCGCAGCTATGGACCTTGCAGTACGAGCCACACCTGCAAGATGGTGGTATGCACATAAAGAGAATATCGCATCATGGGATGATCTTAAGAGATTGATGGCGATTAGATTCTCTACTGACAGAGAATATACCCAGCAGAGATACACAGGAGAAAGTGACCCCAGGTCACACATTTAGACATGCGAACAGAATTGGTCGAACATTCCCGAGGATGAATGGGTTCACCAATTCATTCCAACTTTGGATACAGTTCCACGGAACTGGTACACAGAGACTGAGTTGCGTAAGGGAATGATTACATGGCCACTTCTAATAGACAGCTTTCTACTCACCTTTGCTTTTGAATCTGAGTATCCAAATGTTGATAAGGCCCTAGAGATAATAAAGGTTAAGATATTTGGGGTTGTACCCTATCAGTACAGACTCAACCTGAGTGGGCCATCCAGTTAGAAGATGCGCTTGAGTGCTACAATTTTGCATCAGAACCAGAGGAGGAGGATGAGGATCCTCGCAACATCAACATTCCAGAGTCAGAAGGGACTCGCGATGTTGATGGACCGAAGCTACAGACCCCATAAATCACAGATCCGATCAAGATTAAAAAGATCAATATTGGCATAGACACAGAACCAAAGTTTGCCTCTATTGGAGACTATTGGACCGATGAAACAGTTGGACAAATTGCAGACTTGTTACATGACTATCAGGACCTATTTCCCACCAAGTTCATAGAGATGAAGGAAATAGTCGGAGACCTGGGAGTAATGAGGATACCATTGAAAGAGGATGCTAGACTAGTCAAGCAGTGTCCATATAGATTAAATCCGCGATACAAAGAAAAAGTTAAGGATGAGATCGATAAGATGCTAGCAGCAGGCATCATTGAGCCCGTAGAAGAGAGCGAATGGGTTAGTCCCATGGTCGTGCAAGAGAAGAAAACCAAAGGAGACATCAGGATCTGTGTCGACTTACGTAAACTCAACGACGCATTGCTTCATGATCCATTCCCGACACCTTTCACTGATGAAGTACTAGACAATGTGGGAGGACAGGAGGTCTACTCCTTCACTGATGGCTTTTCAAGCTATCACCAGATCAGGATCCACCCAGAAGATCGACATAAGACCACGTTTGCAACAGAATGGGGCTCATTCTCGTATACAGTAATGCCCTTTGGTCTTAAGAATGCATCAGCTATCTTTTCTAGAGTAGTAGTTGTTGTATTTAAAGAATACATCCATAAATTCCTAGAAGTTTATTTTGATGACTGGACTATATTTGGATTAATTGACAAGCACATAGGAGATTTAAGACTGATGTTAGAGAAATGTAGGCAGTACCAGATTTCTCTGAACTTGAAGAAATGTATATTTTCTGCGCCATTTGGTATTTTGTTGGGTCACATTGTTTGCAGGTAAGGCTTGATGGTAGATCCTGCAAAGATTTCCATCATTGTAAATCTTCCAGCACCCAATTCAGTCAAACAATTGAGAACAATACTTGGTCATACCGGGTACTATAGAAAATTCATCAAGGGATACGCAAAGATTACAGCGTCGATGGAAAAATTGTTAAAGAAAGATGTAAAATTCCTATGGAATGAGGAATGCCAGCAAAGTCTAAACACACTTAAAGAGAAGATGGTTACAACATCCATCTTAGTATTCCTAGACTGGACTAAGCCGTTTCAAGAACATGTGGATGCATTTGGCATCTCACTAGGGGTTGTTTTAACGCAACCAGGAGAAGGAGGTATCGATCATCCTATTTCATACTCTAGCAGAAAGTTGTCGACAGCAGAAAAGAACTACACCACAACAGAAAGAGAAGGCTTAGCTATGGTGTATGTGCTACAGAAGTTCAGGCACTACTTGTTGGGTGCCTCATTCAAGATGTTTACTGACCATTCTGCATTGAAGTATCTGGTCAATAAGCCAGTGTTAGGGGGAAGAATCTGCAGATGGTTACTCCTCTTTCAGGAGTATGATTTTGAAATCATTGTCAAACCAGGAAGATTGAATGCAGGACCTGATCATCTGTCGCGAATAGACTCAGGAGAAGAGCCAAGTAATCTAGAGGACAATTTGCTAGATGCGCAATTGTTCTCTATTCAGATCGCAGATGAGTACTATGTTGATATCATTCACTTTCTCACTACAGGAAGGGCGCCTAAGGAGTTTACCAAGCATCAAAAGAGGCAGTTGGTTGTTAAAGCAGCAGACTTCACCCTGATCGCAGGACAACTATATAAGTTAGGTCCAGATGAAGTCCTGTGCAGATGTGTGATGCCACATGAAAAAGAGGATATTATCAAGGAAGCACATTCAGGAACCACAGGAGGTCATTTCGCTGGAAAGACGATTGCGCAGAAAATCCTGACCGCAGGATTATGGTGGCCCATGTTACATAAAGACACTAAGGACTTTTGCAGATGCTGCGATATCTGCCAGAGGGTAGGAAAACCTTCACGACGAGATGAAATGCCGCTGCGACCGCAGGTTACGTTGCGCGCATTTGACAAGTGGGCTATAGAATTTGTGGGTCCTATCAACCCACCGGGAAAACGAACTGGTGCGAGATATATCATCACTGGATCAGAGCACCTCACCAGGTGGGCAGAGGCCAAAGTAGTAAGAAATTGTGATGCTGCTACAGCCGCACAGTTCATTTTTGAAAACATCATCACTAGATTTGGATGCCCAGTAATTTTGATGAGCGATCAAGGCACACACTTCTTGAATCGCACCAGTGAGGCCTTGACGGAAGAATTCCAGACACAGCACCATAAGAGCACTCCCTACCACCCGCAAGCTAATGGTACGGTGGAGGCCTTTAACAAGATTTTAGAAAATGCTCTTACTAAGATATGCAACAGCCAAAGGAATGATTGGGACCTCAGAGTTAACACTGTATTATGGGCATATAGGACTACATGCAAGAAACTTACAGGACACACACCTTTCAGCTTGGTGTATGGACAGGAGGTTGTTATGCCTATGGAGTATATTCTTCCCAGTTTAAGAATTGCTCAGATCACTGAAATGGCTGATACAGACACGGTACATGAGAGGCTAGCGCAACTACTTGCCTTAGAGGAAGACAGATTCATTGCTGGATTCCATCAGAAAGTGTAGAAGGCACAAGAAAAAGCTTGGCATGACAGGCACATTAAGAGTAAAACTCTTCAGATCGAAAACCTAGTACTCCTCTATGACAGTAAATTTCTTAAGTTTCCAGGGAAGTTCAAGACACATTGGTTGGGGCCATATCATATACAGCAAGTTACAGAGGGAGGAGTCGTTCAGCTCAGCAAACTGAATGGGGAGCTTCTTCCCACGATGATCAATGGCAGTAGGCTTAAGCTTTATAATGACAGCCACTCCACCTATCAATCCTAACTCAGAGTCAAAACGGTGCATATGTCCAGTGTAGTTGAAAGGAGGCATCGCACTGGGAATTAGTCTACACCGGCAGGTATTCTAAGTATAGGGAATCGCATAAGGACGGTTCAGTTTAAAAAAACAAAAAACAAAAAAAAAACCGCGTAAGTTTATGTTCAGCAAGTGATGCGATGTTGCAGCACAGCAGCGCGATGTTTCCCCGTGCCACATACCCAGTTTTGTAACGAGACAGAGGGCTAGTCAAATTGCCTTCTGACAGGCAGTTAATGAGGAAATGACTGGAATACCTTACCGTAGATTTGGCATGGCATAATAAATTTTTCCAGATTTGGCAATTCTTCGACGAGACCGGCGCCTGCATACACACGTTTCGAGGGAAATTGATTAGATTTCAGCATTTATTGAGGATCGGAATGACAGGTGTGGTCTCGTCCAAACAATTAATACGACCAATGGGTTCAGTATAGATGACCGTTGTGTCCGGGATTACCGCCTTCAGTATAAAAGAGAAAATTATTCATTCGGGAGGGTTACTTTTGCAAAGAGCCGAGAGCTATAGAGTGCAGTGTTAAGTTTCCCCTGTCCAGAGCTAATTCCATTACAGAGTGCTGTGATTTTCAGAGTTTGCAGCCATTGCCAATCCAAAGTATAACACTGAGTGGGTTCTGCCCGAGGAGAAACCTTTAGAAGACAATTTGAGACGCTTCAAGCATGGTGGCTGTATGTCCGCTATGACGACGCCGCCCAGGGTTGTGAAATTAGGAACATCACAGGTAAGACAATTTCCAAGGATGAGGAGTCAAGCGCAGGATGTAGAAGATGTCATCAAAGTCTCTGCTGAAGAGAAGAAGAAAGCCGAGCCGATCACTGAAGATAAGAAAGCAGAGCAGCGGAATGATGAGAAGAAATCTCCCGCTAGGAAGAAAGTAAAAATGAGAAAAAGAAAGCAACGGGAGAAGGGAGATTACCTATCTCATCGGCTAAGAGAAGAACAAGAGGTTCCAAAGATCAAGAATGAAAATATGCAGAACCCAAGCAGCGTGAATACCTGGATCGAGCTACTGAGAAGAAAAGTAAAAGGGAAAACAAACCGAACAAGCAGAACTTCAAGATGCAGATAGAGGCTTGCTCTTGGAATGGAATTCCTGGTTTGTATACCTTTCATATAAGTAGGCTCCAGACTGAATGAAATGTTGAGAAGGCTGGAAGATACAGATTTTCCTTGTGATAAAAGTTCTAACCCAGATAAAGAGGAAAGGATATCTGTGGAAGACTTCTCAAGACTTGAAGATCCCTAAAAGGGCTCGCAAGCGACGAGAGCGAGAGCATGACTGTGGGTAGGAAAGATAAGAGAACCCAACGAACTAAGTTACAGAAACTATAGAGAGTGTGTCGCAGCTATGGAGAAAGAAGTCGTAGGACTTTGGGACAAGCTTCAGCGCACTTCGCAGGAAGCCAAGGAGAAGCTACAGTAGGAGAAGCCTGTTGGTAGTGGCTTGGGGACGAGCCACAATTAAGTGTTAGGGGACTATTGGAGCAGAGTCCCGCAACTACAGGAAAAGCTACTATTTTGGTGGATAGACAATTTGGTGAAGACGAAGAGATAAGGTGAAGCTACGACGCCGTAGCATGGTTCTAGCTGTAGAGCAGAGCCGGAAACCGTGACTATTGGAATAGAGAAGTCAAGGAAGACAACAGTACCTGAGCGGCTGAGAAGAGAGAGTTCAACCACTACATTGAAGGCAGCGGTGAAGACAGGAGGGCTTAGCTACCCTCATAAAGGAAAAGGAGCAACGAGGCCGAGGTATTGAAGACGAGGGACAGAAGATGGGAAGCGGTGCATAGTACCCATGGTCAGCGCCAGGAAGCATGGAAGACTGCAGAGAGCAGTGGTGTGATGGAAAGCGGCTACCCCAAGTACAGATATGTCGACTGTCACTAGTTAGGGTTTGGGTTACTGTTGGGACAGGCCCACAGTGTTGTAAAGGTGAGACCTTCGGGCCACCTATAAAGGGACGTATTTTGTATTGTAAAAGGTTGGCATTTTGGGCATTTTAGGCCATCCAGCTAGTCAGATTATCAGTAGTCTGTTAGCTTACTGTTATTTTGCATTGTAACAATCCGCATGGATTGACAGAGAGAGAGAGTGAGAGTATATTGTAAGAAGGCAATATAGAGAAGAGATCTAGGAGAGAAGGGCTCCAGGCTGAGTGCGGAGTTACCCAGAAGATCTCTAGCTGCATATGCGGTGCAGTAGAACTGTGTACCTCTCTCAAGTTATAATATAGAAACATAGTTATGTGGACGTAACTTCCACCCTGGAAGTGAACCACATAAAAACCAGAGTGTTATGTGCTTGATTCATGTGATTGTATTTACTTGTTATATCTGTCAATTATTACATGAACTTTGCTTACAGTAAATGTATGTGTATGTTATTCAGTTCATAGCATATTACAAGGATAAATGCAAGTTGAAGTCTTTAAGTATTCTGTATAAGAGTTTGTCTAAGTTTCACCTAAGACAGTTAAGAGTAGCAGTATAAAACAACCCTGTGTATTGAGTCCTGTAAGTTGAACACAAGTAACGCTAGGTGCGTTGAGCCGCAGCGGTAGGATATCGCAGGGATGCGATATCGCACCATCAGAGGAGCTGTGGTGCACTGCGGTTAAGGATCGAACGGAGGAAGAGATACGTGTTTCCCGGGGTGCGGCGATGCGATAAGAGTTAGAGCCATTGCGAGTAAGAGAAAACTGCGCATCGCAGAGAGGAAAGAGCGGTCGCGTGAGCTGAGGAGAGCTGCGAGACGCACACAGGATGCCATACAGAACTTGGTCGAGACACTTGAGTCCTCGACCAAACCATTTGGATCACTTCGGGTGAGACTTTAGGCCGTTCCGCGGTCTGTCGCCGAAAGGGCCAGTGAGCTAGGGGTGTTGTTGGTTCATTATAGTAAACCCAGGTCTGCCCAGACGATGAACATATATGCATGAGAACAAATGCGTTGGGATGAGAGAGAGAGAGAGAGAGAGAGAGAGAGAGAGAGAGAGAGAGAGAGAGAGAGAGATAAGTGTGTCATTGAACTGGGTTTCTGTAGTTTGGTGGTGATTTATCTCTTGTTGTACCCCTTATCACAACGCTAGAGAGAGAGAGAGAGAGAGAGAGAGGTGTGGCATTGAACTAGGTTTATGCAGTTTGGTGGGGATTTATATCTTCTTGTACCTTATCACAGCGCTCGACCACTGAAGCCAAGGTTTATACCTCCTACTCCTTGTCTATTCATTCAAGTTAATAGGCTATTTACCAATCGACACATATTGCAACATTGAACATGAAGGTCATATCATAGATTCATTCAATAAACAATGTGGGACATACATACATTAGATTATTCATAAATAGAAGGATGCAACACATTCAGATCTACTTATTTATAATATGTATACATTTAACATAAACACATCAATCAAGATATACAAAGACACTGGTTAATGTGGAAACCCATATGGGAAAAAACATAAAGGCACTCTTCATATGGCATGAGAAATATATTAGCACCTTATGTCTATGCAATGAGCTTGCATACTCTTTTCTAAGTATTATTTACAACTTATACAGACTTCTCTCCTCTCATGCTCTCTGGTTTTGGGTCTAAGTAATTTTCCTCTACTTCTCTAGCAGTTGATATGCCCTCATCCTGTATCGATTCTCTTAGCTAAACAACTCTCTTCTCTTCTCTTCACAACCTACTAATGACCAACAAAACAATCAACAACCAACATCAATCCCGCACATAGCTTGGGTTCACCCTGTTATTGGCTTCTACCTATCCTAATCAACTGACTATTTTTAGTTAGCTAACAGGCTGCATTTATATTCTCGTACATTCAGTTACAAATGACAGTCGGCATTATCGGCAAAAAATACAATGGTGCTTTATTACCAAAAGCGTACTTTATTCTAATTGGATCCTTACCCACGATAAACTAAACTATCCTTTTTAATCGCTTGAGTCTTCTTCTGTCTTGGTTCCTTCAATCATGGATGCTCTTTTTTTAACTCCTCTTCTGTTGTTGGATGCTCTCGTTGCAGCTTCCCTTCTGTCACATATTCTCTTTCGTCGCATATTCTCTCCTGTCGCATCTTCTCTTCAGACCGGATTCTTTATCTTCCTGAGCAAAATCCTAGTTGAATTATTCCTAACTTGTCATAGGGACAACAAGCCCCCAACACTTACTTGTGGTTCGTCTCGAGCCACATTATTATGAGACCTCAGTTGTTACAAATTTACTTTGAAAATCCTGAAATATTTTTCACTATGTACCAGTCTCCTCCCGTACTTTTGTTTTCGTCTTCTTCAAATTTTTGACAAGTTTGGAACTGATGTGTTCTGAAGTTATATCTCTTGTGGAATCTATTTCTTGTCGCACTTTTTAGTGTACAGGTTGAATTGTACCTGTAATTTTCTTTGCTTGTGCTTGCAATTCGACGACCTTGTTAGTCCTCTTTTGTAGTTATGTTTGCAATGTTGGGACCTGCTATTGCAACTTCTTCAAGTCAATGGACTAAGCCATTTTCTCTACTTATGGTAGTTTCTTCATCTCATTCTTCAACTGGTTTACCTCTATCTTAGCACTGCAAAACTATTCTGCGAGTTTATCTAACTCCTCATCATCAATCAAAGCTTCCCACGTCTAAGAAACTTGCTCGGGTGCTTTGGCACAAAGTGCCTCTGCCTCTTATATTCTCTTCGCAACATTTGTGGCTGCATTTCTTCTCTCTTCCAGTACTTTTGGAGATGTACTGGTGTCACTTGTGCTTCCAACTCCGCGACCTTCTTGCGTAGGTTCTATGCAATCTTTCCAAGTTGAAACACTTTTCCTTCCGCAAACATCTCATTGGTAATGCCTTCATCGGTAGAATTATGGCAAGCAAGTGTGATGACTGCATTGAGATGGTACATGTTTTCCTCCCAGGTCTTAGATTTATGTTCTGCTTCTTTGATTGTTTTATTCATCTTATGAACAATCGTTTTTTATGCTCTAATGTGCTTGACTAATGCATCTTCTCTTACCTTCATTTATGCGACTGCGACATTTTGAAAGGCATATACTTCATACATTAGTAGTGCAGAGAAATCTATAGTAACCTGGCCCAAGCTTTTGGCCAAAAATTTAGCTTTGTTGTCCCCAAGTCAAGTGCTTCACCCACCACTTGAGTCTTTATTTGTGGGATGGGTATCGACACATCACTAGGTCGTTCCTCCAAAGGGCCAACTAAGTCCTGTCACTCAAACAATTGTGATATGTAGTCGACTGCCACTCTTACTTCTCTTACTGCCTTACAGAGTGTTGTAATAAGTCTGTGATACTACTGGTTAGCTTTGTTTGTCGCTCGTCTACCTTCTTGAGGATTTCGTTTATGATCTCAGCCATTGTTTTTGTCAACAATGTATAATCATCGTTGGTAAGGATGACAGTTCCGACTGATTTGTTGCGTTTCCTCTTCTTATGATGCCTCATAGACTTCTCTTTATGTGTCCTCTTTTCCACTACTACTGGGCCTGTTGGAGTCATGCTCGACTCGTTATGGGTATTTTTTGTATTATCCTATGGGTATTCCTCTGGTAGGTTTTCTGCTGGTGGGTTTTTTGCTTCTCGCCCATCCTTCTGCATTGGTGGATCATTTTGTCACACCTCTTCATTGTTCGATAACTGGTTATCTGCAATAGGAACTCTCCATTATTCTCACCAATATTAAATAATTCCCTCAATGTCTTCATCCGACAGCTAATACTATGTCACAACCCATTAGCGTTGTGGATATTATCATGGCTGCAACAAAATATGATGGGACGCGATAAAAAATCTGATAATGTTTCTGAATTGTTTAACGGTCACCTCGGTAATTCTGGCATGATTTGTGACATGATATCACAGGGCCTCTGCTTGTAAAAGGAACTCTACATTGTTGTCTTTTTGCCTATGCTTGAATTTTTTTTGAACCAGATATTTTAGTATTGAACTCAACAAAAAACATGCACATCTACCCCCATGTATTGCTGGTTTTTCCCATGCAACAAACGAAATCAAAATAAGTAGCCATGAATAATGAAATGTGCTACCTTTCTCTTGTGCCTCCTCTGCATCTCCTAACAGTTCATTTAGCAGATATTGCAACCAGTTTAGTTGAACAACTACTGCACGTAATTTTTTTGCAACAATCGTCCCTGCGATGCACTAGTTCAGTAGCATCTTTCGTAGAAATTTTCTATATGGGACTTTAGCTGCGAAATGAACAATATAATAATTGATAGAGGCAATGGATAAGACTCTGGTGTCTCTGATCAGTTCATACTTTTCCTTGAGCTTATTTGTGAATAAATTGTCTTGTTCTTTTCAAACAAAAATTGGTATTGGGTCGACACCTGCAAGTTTGAGTCTTGTAATCGTTGCCATAAGCTCGACATCAACAGAAACCTTACAGTCGAGCCATAGAAATCCACCATTGAAAGACACTAACAATTGTTTAACACATGCATTCACCTCTACACTGCATCCAAAATGAAGCATGTTCATGAGTGACAACAAACCAACTTTCTTTAGTCCTCTTTCCCACTCCATTGGAACTAAGTGTTTAGGGCCATCCTCTGTCTTAGGGACAACATCCATGTACTTGTCGATTGCGAATTCTAGAAATTTCCTTAGGTCATGGTCGACAAAGGTCATCTTCTTGATATTAGGGAGTAAGTTCATCTTCATTATTCAAACTCCTTTTGATATAGTCGGTGCTACCAGTGGGTACCTTGCATTATTCAGGATTCTAATCTTAGGGGCATCAACTAGTTTGGGTGGAATATAGTCTAGAAACATAGTCGCAGAGCCTAGTTTTTCATCATCTGGTGGTGGTGTTGTTGCTTTCTTGCGGCTACTAGACCGTTTCCTCTTCAACATTCCAGGTGGATCTGGTCATACCCTTACTTCAGGGATGAATAGGATTTATTCATGTTCTTATGCTACCACACCCTGCAGTGGAACATATGCGGTAGTGTCTTCCATAATGGGTGTTGGTGAAGGGGTCCTAACACCGGATTCTACAATAGTGCTTGTTCTAAAAATATATATGATCGTACTCTATGAAAACATAATGAATGAATGAATGATGCTTCAACGTGGAGATGATATGTAGACAAAACAACTTAGTTTACTTGGTTTGGTTCCAACAAAATGAATGATGCTTTAGCGCAAATATGATATGCATTCATTCGTTCAAGGAGTCTTTTCTTCGCATGAGTAGGAAATAAATTGGAAAGGTGGTAGCGATTTTCGTCACATGGGGAAATCGCTCAAATCATTGCAAGGAAACTGACACTTTCCTTGTCACCTCATTGGAATTTATTGTGCAGTAATGACATAAATGACCTTACCAAAAAGTACGTCGTCAAAATCTCCGGTGTGCAGAATATTAACTACAACCAGTTGTCGTATTGCGACCAGATTTCATCGTGCGACAACTTTTCTCTTTCTTAGACCAATATTTGGCCTCCAAGACATTTATTTTCTTGGAACAAACCGAGAGTCTTCGCTACCATTTTTCTTTTGTGGTAGACAAAAAGTCTTCGACCACTTTTTCTTTTTCTTCAAGAGATACATTATTTGCGACACACAACCAAACACATCATAAATCTTTACATTTTCATCTCCTTTTTCTTCTTCTTTAGTCAACCACGTCGCGGCTATCCCAATAAGGTTTTAGTCGACTTCCATTCACTAAGCCTTTGAGAGGTGTTACATCTAATTTTTCCAGTTGTACTGCATGTCCTTCGGTGATTTTGATGACAAGATAAGGCCCTATCTAATCTGTTTTTAGCGTGTCATGATGCCTTAAGAACTTACTATCATAGAGGAGGACAAGTCCTCTGACCTGAAATTGTTATTCTTAATGTGTCTATCATGCCATACTTTATGTCGTTGATTTTCAACATTTTGGTGATAACCTACGGCAAAACGTTCTTTCTCCAGCTGTACAAGTTGTGACAATCTTTCTTCGATAGCACCACTATCGTTTATTTACGTGATTGGAGTAATCCTTAAACTAGGTACAATGTATTCCATCGACATAACAACCTCTTTTCCATACACTAACTGGAATGGATTTTGGCTTGTCAACTTCTTACAAGTCATGCAATATGCGTACAGTACCGGAGAAATTTTCTGGTCCCAGTCATCTTTTTCAACATTGCAAATCTTTGTCAATGTGTTCTCCAGGATCTTGTTAAATGCTTCGACAATACTCTTCACTTGTGGATGATATGGTGTTGTCTTCCTATGTTGGATATGGAATTCTTCAGTTAATTCTTCGATCATCTAATTGACAAAGTGTGTGCCCTGATCACTTATAAAAAAATTCGGGCATCTGAATCTAGTGACAATATTGTCGAATAGAAATTTGGCAGCAGTCGAAGTAGTACAATCCTTTGTTGGCGCTGCTTCGGCCCATCTAATAAGCTAATCTATCGCAGTAATAATGTATCTTACATATGTTCGCTTTCCTAGTGGGTGAATAGGTCTGAAAAAATCAACAACCCATTTGTCAAATGACTGCAAAGTTATTTGAGGTACTAGTATTATTTCATCTTGTCGCGACGATTTTCCAGTTCTCTGACAAATATCATAGTTATGACAATATTCTCTAGAATATGCATGCAAAGTAGCCCACCATAATCATGCTTGGAATATCTTGCGCACTGTAGCTTTTCCAGCATAATGTCCTCTTGTGACACCAACATGTGCTTCATTTAAGATCATTGGTTGCTCATGTTTCAATACATAGCGATGAAGAATTTCATCCGATCCCATTTTATATAGATGTTTAGCTATCAATTGGAAGAATGTCGCTCGCACTACTAATTGTTTTTTTGCGCAGTACTAAATCATTCAGGTGCATATACCGTACTCAAAAAATGTATAATATCTTTATATTGGTCATCAAACATCCTGATCACAAATAGTTGCGCATCAAGAATACTATCGTCAAGGTTCACATGTTCTTCTCCACTTTCACGTCTCGACAAGTAGTATGGTCCCGATTTTAGTCAGCATTAACAATAACTTCAAAATAAAATTCCTAGAAAAGGAGGAGCCAATGACAAATCTTCCCCCCCCCCCCCCCCCAACACTGGCTTGTTCACCACGTATTTCAATGTTGAATGGCCTATG
This sequence comes from Pseudotsuga menziesii, assembly GCA_001517045.1. NCBI lineage: Eukaryota > Viridiplantae > Streptophyta > Pinopsida > Pinales > Pinaceae > Pseudotsuga > Pseudotsuga menziesii. Next base: position 575,520 of record LPNX010374032.1, read on the forward strand.
AACATATTGAAATGTCCACCTAACAAATAGTGTTGAAATTTTTGTAGCGCATACACCATAGCTAAGCCTTCTATTTCCATTGTAGTGTAATTCTTCTCTGTTGTTGACAAGTTCCTGCTAGCGAAGGCAATAAGATGGTTAATGGATCCTTCACTAGGCTGCATAAGTACAACACCGAGTGCGATTGACAATGCATCGATATGTATATGAAATTCCTTCTTCCAATGTGGAAAAACTAGTATTTGTGTTGTGACCATCTTGTTCTTCGGGAGATCCAAACTTTTTTGCCATTTTTTCATCCACTCAAACTTAATTTCATTTTTTAACAATTTTTCCATCGGAGCAGTTACCTCTGCATATCCTTTGATAATTTTTCTATAGTATCTTGTATGTCCCAATCTCGTTCTGAGTTGCTTCACTATCGCAGGGGGTGTTAGGTCGATGATGATCACAAATTTAGTGGGGTTGACCAGGATTCCATCGCAACAAACAACATGGCCCAACATAATTCCAAACGGGGCACAAAAGATACATTTCTTTAAATTCAATGAAATTTGATACAGTCGACACCATTCCATAATCATTCCGAGGCTCTCAATGTGATCCTTTATGAGCCCAAACACCATCCACTCATCAAAGTAGACCTCAAGAAACTTATGAATAAAATCCTTGAACGCAACCACTACAACCATGGAAAATATAACAGGAGCATTCTTGAGTCCAAATGGTAAGATTGTGTATTGAAAACATCCCCACTCTATGGCAAAGGTTGTATTGTGTCAATCTTCCTTTGCGATTTTGATATAATGTTATCCAGAGAACCCATCAGTAAAAGAACAAAAAATTTCACCCCCGACACTTTCTAATACCTCATCTGTAAACAGAGTCGGAAACCGGACATGTAGGCATGCATCGTTCATATTTCTTAGGTTGACGCAGATGCTTACTTCACTGATAGTCTTCTTATCTTGCACTACTATCGGGTTGATCTATTTTGATTCTTTAACTGGTTTTATGATACTCGCATCTAGCATTCGATCTAATTTTGTCTTGACCTTTTCTTTATATTGTGGATTCAATCGGTATGGTCGCTACTTCACAGCCCTTGCGTTAGGCCTTAACAGTATCTTCATCTATCCAAGGTCTCTGACAATCACCTTCATCTCTAAAAAAATTGTAGGGAACAAATACTAGAATTCATGTAGTAAGTTTGTGATCCTCCCGACAGTTTCATCATCCCAATAATCCATGATGTTGGTGAACTTGGGATTCTCTGGACATCCAATGTTTACTTACTTGGTTTTTAATGGGTTTAGAAATTGGTTACTTGAAATACCAAGTCCCTCCACCGCGAAAGTACCTTTAGATTCCAGGATGTTCATGTCTCGCGGGTCATCATCATCGGTTCCACCCGTCACATTATAGCACTCCATCCAGTGCTAGATTGTCGTGTTTCTATGGTTAAAATTTGACGTTGAAATAAATATATCTTCAAATATCTTCGTCTTGATCACTTACAATGCAATATCAATAGAAGGATGGTCATTGACAAACTCGAATGTGTGTGTAAAGCTAGCAGTTAGTTCATCCCATTCAAGAGTCCCTCGTCACAACTCAATCTACGTGTACCATTTCCTTGCTATCATATACAATGTATGTACAAAATGATGAACCCATTCCTGTCGCGGGCATGCCTCCTATGTCACACAACAATATTCAATGTGCTCAATAGGATTAGTCAATCATGTGTACTTCTTACCAGTATAAATGATCTTCTCTCCAAATCATATCTCCATCGATTTTTGTCATTGAGGCCAGTCTGAGATAGATTGTTTATGTGCGACCCACCATTTTGTAGGTGTATATTTCAGTGCAGAGTCTAGAGTGGATAAGCGTTGATGTTACGTAACTTCATCTTCAAATTCTATTAGAAAAGATGCCATGTAAGCCTTGATATGTAGGTAGCTCAAATGCCTCACTACCTACCCATCACACAAACTTTGTAATTCTTGCGCATATTCTCATCAATACTTCATGCAATCAGATATGTCAGTTTTCCCAGGCTTCTCCAGAATCTGATGTATAGGAACTAACACTTTGCCAACTGAGCTTTCCATCAGTCGCTGGGTTTACATAATCATCCCATGTATAGGTGATGTTATAAATATGGTCCAAAAAATCTCCTTGACCTTCACTATTCATTGATTAGACATATCGTTGTCTTTCTGACGAATTAGTTGGTGCGACCACCCTTAGCTCTGAATCTTCAAATGTTAAGATTATTTTCTTAAAATTATAATTGTTTGATTATCAATCGCCCAATCGATCCCTAGAAGTGCAGTATATGGATTTGTATCGTCCACAATGCCAATCACTTCGAAATCAACATAAGTTTTCAGGCCTTGTATTTCAACGGGCACTTGAGTCAGTGGACCGATAGGCAGAACCTTCAACTGATTCACTAATCGGAGCTGGACAGGAGACAATACAAGTCTTGACTTTCCCATGCTCTCCCATGTTTGTCACATCAAAATGTTGACATAGGATCCCAAGTCCACTATGATATAATCCATATCATAGTCTCATGTTATTGGATGAAATGACAGTCCAAGCCACCAACAAGCATATGCGAAGAAAGTGACCACTGTCTCCTTAGTCACTTCTCCTAACTTCTTTGAAATTCGAAACCTCCTAGGCGAGAGCCTTGTGGAACTCTACAAAATACACTTAGACACAAATATATCTTGCAACGTGTGAAGTTAGTGACCAATGTCTAATGGATTCAACTAGAAAGTGAAGTAGATGTACTATGAATATGAATTGTGCAAGTGCATTTATACATCTGCTTCAAATAACCAATTTCAGCCCTAGATAATGCATGTATCATATGACAAGAGTGACACACAATTATTATCCAAATTACGAGCATTCATAGACCATGAACTATAAATGAATAATAGTATATCAGAGATAAAGTATGAACTTTACTATGTATCAGTCATAAATTAGTATTTAGGCTAGCAATATGTATAACCCATGTATTCAAGAAAGTATAAGACGAAGTTCTAGCAGCAGGCCGAAATTTCAGGGCTGATATTTTAGGACGCTCGAGATTTTAGGGAGGACCTGAAATTTTAGGCAGGTCCCGACATTTTAGTGCGCGAAATTTTAGGACCCGATATTTTAGGGCCCGATATTTTCGGGTCTGAAATTTTAGGAGCCAAAAGTTTCGGGAGGCCCTAAATTGGCCGAATATTTGATTTTTATAAAGTTTGCAAACCTAAAACTAACCTAGAACTAACCCTATAAACTAGGTTTTGAAAATGAAAAGGTGTGAAGACAAAGGAAGATCAACCTAGCAAAGCCCTACCTCAACCTAGGGTGTCGAGGGAGGATGACTAACCTAGAGAGGAAGAGATCATATCAACTAGCCTATAAAACCAAGGGAAAAACCTAAAGGACCCTCACAAGGAGACATGCATCGACTTGCTAAGGTGACAAGAAGGCTGAAAATGCAGCATTAGGGCCACGATTTAGTCTTGAACATGCATCATCTACTAACATTCAAACAAAGAGATTAGAAACCTCCCCTCCAAGTGCTTGTGTTTAGCCAACAAATCAAATCATCACCTTGCAAAAGAATTTCACCAAAGAACACCAAAAAAAGCTTGCATTAACCCATAAAATCTCCTTCAAGAGGGGCACATATCTCCAAAGAGCCCCAAGAAGGGTAAAACAAATGCATAATGATCTATCCCATAAGTTATATCTTAAAATAAAAGTGAGGAGATCTATTTATATGATCTCACAATTACTTTTTACAAAATATCCAGGCCAACATGCTTTCAAACAAGTGAATTTGAAATTATAAAATGTCCACTTAAAATTCAAACAAAATAATAATAAAATATGGCCTATGGTAGGCTCAACGTAGGCTACTTGAGGTATTTGTACCCCTAGGTGCCAAAATACGCTCAAATAAGTGAATCACTCCAAACAAAAGGTTGGAGTGAGCTAGGAGAGGGCGTTATACACCATATAACCCCTAGAATGTTGTAAAATCCATCAACGCCCTCCTCAAAGCATCAAATGGCATTGCATGGAGGGTGGCTTTCCTCTAAGGAGATAAGGCTAGGGAGAGTAGTTTCCCACAGAATGAAGAGCCAGGAGGGTGTCCAAAGTGGCTACGAATGAATACAAGTGTCTCGTAGCTAAAACATAGCCCACTAGAGCTCGTAAATATGATTTGGATCCATCTGACATAGTGTTCAACCCTTAGGAGCCCTGAACACCAACCTTGAGGTTAAAAACCCCATGAAAGGGCAGTTCTTAGTGCCATTAATCCATACTACTCCTAAAGGATGAACCAAAGGGCCCAACCATGATCACCATTGCTCGATAACACCCCTCTTGGTCGAAAAAATTTGCCCTCTCTCCCTAGGATACACCTGAAGGTGCGCTAGATACAGGTGCAGCGTAACACTGGCTCCAAATGCGGAATGAGTGCTCTTCCTGGGAGTGCTCTAGAACCTATGAATCTACTGGTACTTGTAGACCTACACACATATCAAATGTCCAAGAGGATTAAAAGCATCTAAGGGCAGGCACTTTCGTCTTGCTTTGTTCACAAAAATGAGGGAAACAAACTAAGAACAATAAAGACTAACTAGAAGATGAAAATGTGTCAAATGTAATGCACATAAATATGACTAATTCAATTAATCCTACCTACCCTAGTATTAAAAGTAGGCTAGGTGAAATCATACCACCAATGTAACCACCTGACTAAGCAATTCATACATGATATCTTACATTTATCCTTTAATGTAATCCATGGCAATACCTCATTGATGTTATGTTGAGTTTGTATTGGGATCTTTATCTTGGTGAGTGCAGGAAACTTGACCTTCTTAAGAACCCGGAAGACTTGAAATCGATGCCACAGAGAAGCATTGCCTTGGTAAGCTTCGTTTATCCATGCTTCTAGTGGACTAATGTATGGATCACCTCCATCATACGTATCTTCTAAACAAATTTGTCTGAAACTCCTCCATAAATCCTGGACTTGGGAGGATATTCGTAGATATGGACCTTGAAAATCTTGATATGTGAGCTGCAACCTGTCTCTGCATTTACTCAAACATTTATTTGGGCATGGAAGTATATGCTTATCCTTTTCACAATCATGTTAGTAACCCCACTAATCCTTTAAATTTTGAAGTGGTCAGCTATATAATTCACACGTCCATGCTTCAAATGGAAAGATACGCAATAAATATTATGGAACTCAGGAATGAAAATCATACCTGTCCACCTACCTACCTCAATCTTGTTGAAATGTATCATTAAGCACTTATCGACATAGGATACAACGGGTTGAACAACTTCTTCAGTGCTTCTTGAGGAAGACAATAGAGATTGATAATCTGGGCCCACCATAGGGTGAATATTTGCAAAAGGATATTCTATGTAACATGATTCCCTAATGCTAGATATATATGACAGAGAAAACATGGAAGAATCACCAGAGATACGGGGTCACAAATTTTCAAACTTTTCATCACAACGTACCATCTGCATATGGAAACTATCTGCAATGTCTAGTGATGTTCCATTTTCAATTATAGTGGGAAAAGGGTTGAGCCATTCTTCATCACTAGCCTCATAAGGAGAAGGACTAATCATATCTCTCTTAACATGGCCTTTATAAGTCATGTCTTCAATATCCCTGCTTGAGGCAACTGAAAGTTATTCATCCCAAATAATGTTAAATTCTGGCTCAACCTGAGTAACTTTATCAATCTATTCTTTCATGTTGCAACGTATAGAAACAATGTTACCTGGTCTCAAAGAATCATAGAAAGGTGGACCTATAAATGTACAATAACCATCGTCCTCAAATTTTCTGTCATTATGTTCCCAGATACCTGAGATGTCATAAGGAGTCGTTGTATGTTGGAAGGGAGAACTCCCCCTATCCTTTTTTTCTTCATCTTCAACTATAAATTCTGGATCTTCATATGTAGGATCATCATCATGTTCATATGATTGGGGAGATTCATCTATTGTGCTTGAGATATCATCAGTTAGGCCTTGAACAATGGCTGCTTCAACCTGATCCTTGTTTTGGGTTTCCTTGCTGAGCAAGTCCCTTGCATGCTTGATATGAGGTATCCATTCGTCACATCACTCTGAATCCTAGTGGCTATAGAATATTTCCACCAATCCTGCAAAGGATGATATTATTCCTTTATCTAGGCTCACAAACCAAGCAAGAGCCTTTCCTCCTATGTGACTGACAAATTATCACATGTAAACATCTTCTTCTTCTTTAATACCATATTCTGAAGCCAAAGTCATAAACCATTCCACATGATGTGCAACATTATCATGGTCCCCCTTGAATGCATGCCAGAATGTCTCTAGTAACTAACTTGAATATCCTGGAAAGTTTGATAAATCAAGAGGAGCGAAACCTATTTCCATTTCTGTAGTAGTCATATTATCAGGGTCTTTAAACACAAGTGGAGGATCTTTGGTTCCTTCTCTTGAATAATCTCGAGTCTGGTTGTTTCCAGTGTTTCTTCCCATATACCGTCAATCATGGCCTTTCTTTCCTATTCTTTGATACTGTAATCCGAATCCAAGCTGAATGCATCGATAAACTTCCTGAGTGAATAAAAACTTTTGCGAGGAAAACCCTCATACCAATTCCTGATAGACAAGTTGTGTTCTAAGTGAAGAGATAACATAAATAACCTCATTATGATGTCTTCAAGTATGATGTCGCTTTCCCAAAGGAATTGAATGAAATCCTACACATGTCTTACTACATGGTACTTATACTGTTGGAATAATGGGAAAAGTGTCTTCCCACCATCTTGAACGACATACTTGTGTAGAAATCCTGGAATGCATGAAAATTCCAATATGTCCATCCACAATTCATAATTGGATGCCATATCGTGAGGATTCCCTGTCTTTAGAGAGTACTTCTTTTATTTTTCTTCAAATGGAGTAGCCAGGAGAGACCTTCCAGGTTACTTAAACAAATATCACCAAAGAACTGAACCAAACAAGGGCGTACCTAATTGATGGGGTGGGATGAGTTCTTTGTGGAGTCACCAGATAAGTATGCAGGTTAGTCCTTTCTAGAAATATATGAAATCATATACAATCAAGTACTTCAAGACTTGCCAAAATGTCGTTCTTGCCTAGATAAATCACCTCAACAAGTTTGAGGTTCTCAACAACGACGCCAATATGTTACTGGTTGAAATGGTAGTCCAAGCTAACGATAAGCATATATGGATAAAGTGACCACTGTCACCTTAGTCACTTCTCCAAATTTATTCATAAGTTAAAACCTCCTAGGGAGAGCACTATGTAACTCTGCAAAAGACACTTAGACACCAAATATATCTTGTATGTGTTTAAAGTTAGTGACTAATGCCTAATGGAGTCAATAAAAAAGTGGAATAGATGTACTACGTAAGTGTATGCGAAATATGCATTTATTTAATAATAAGCAAATGACCAATACCAATCTCATAACAAGCATGCAATGTCATACGGATATGGAGGATCACTAATATAATAAACCAATTACTTGCATTGTGTAATGTTACGAAACAAATGCTATCCACGAGTATTAAAGTTAATTTCATATATCAATACCTTCGAGTTACCATTCCTCTAGTAATAAGCGTGACATGCAAACTGTAACACCCCGGTTTTGACCCCATGATATTTTGATTGTACATGATGTATATATTCTATTGAGATCATGGCAGGGAGCTCAAGGCCAAGACCCTACCGTCGATCTAGTATTTTTCATATAGGTAATCAAGGTTGATGCCTAAGGTTATGATTATGGCGCTAGTCAAAGCACAGAGCATTGTTGAATATCATGTAAATGTACAAATGAATAAAAATTCCACAGCTAGCTATGGAACTGCAACGTGAAAGAGACGGGAGCATGGCTTCACAAGGAATAGGGTGGCGATTTGGTTAAACCTCTAAGCCTATAGGGTTAAGCCAGATGTCAATGGGGAAACCCATGTACCTTCAGCTACCCTTTTGTCCTATGTCCTCAATCATTAATTCCTCCCATAAATTGCATGAGGTAGTTAATACCTGAGGCAGTGCAAGGCATGGAAGACTACAATCTGCGTAGGCCTACAGCCTGGGGATCATGCACTTTTTCTTCTACAAGAAGCAAGCACATGATGCGTACCCTGTATGGAAGAAAAGATCACGTTTGGGTTTAGTTCACTCTTCCTCAGTCATTCTAAGGGACACACATTCGAACCATTCTCCTCATACGCATTTTTGTTGTGGGGTGTTCCTCATTGTAGCGGCTCACTCATTCCTCAGACGTTTTTTCTTTCACGTTGTTCACCCCGTTTGTTTAACCTGCAGAGAGAGAGAGACTGTGTTCTGTTCAAGGTCTTTCACCTGTTGCTTACCATCCTCAGCCGTGCAAGGGTCAAGGGACTGAGTATTTGGCAAGTATTTTTCCCTTGCCAAGCAAGGGCAGAGGAGATCCCATAATTTTGTGAGCAAGTGTGGTCATCTGTGGTTTTTCCCAGCGTGGGTGGTTTCCTGTAGTATAAATCCCTTTTTACAGTGTTTTTCCCTATGTATAGTGAGAATTCATTTTGTTGGTCTAATAGTGTGGTTGTTGTGTTGTGTACCCTGGGATGGGTCTTATTGGTTCACAAAACTAAGGAGTGGAAGAGAAGATAAATGGACTTGTAACCTAGTGCTAGAAGGAACCTCAGGAAAATATAAGAGTGGCTGGTAAATCCTTACTGCATTCCTTGAAGAGCACTAGAAGGAAGGCATAGCCTGAGGGACTGATGAGCGGAGAAAGGGATGCTACCTTGTGTTGGGATGCAGGTAATGTGGATGCCAGGACAGATAGATCTTGGAAAGGTGTCCTTAGCTCTTGAGTGAGACACTAGCTTAGTAATTTTACCTTTCCACTGCCTTAGCAACCTATAAACCTAAGGTAGATTGGCTTGGCCTTGGGGCCTGTTAACCCAATTAGATCTTGGTTTGGCCGAGTCTTGTTTTTCATTGGGCCTTGTGTGTAATCCTTGGTTGGGCTACTTGTTAACCCAACTGCAAGAGATGGTTTCGTCTTGGGTCCTATGAACCCATCTATTGGCTTGGCTGGTCCTTAATGCAAGTGTTGGCTTGGTAATCCTACAACTTATTAACCCAATTAGGTGCTGGCTTGGCTGGAGAGTCTGATAAGTCCAACTAGGGGTTGGCTTGATTGTGTTTTAAATATTTGGTTGTGTGCGAGTCTATTGTTCCCTAGTTCCTTATGGAATCATGCCCAGCTCGGGGGAAGCAGTGGTGTTGAGAGATTCAAGAACACACTAGCCTACGGTTGGGTGGAACGTTGCAACTACATAGCTAGTTGCAGGACAACTTCATCCTTCAAGATAAGTATTACGTTATGTCGTTATGCAATGTATTTGTCTATGAATTGTTCTGTTCATGATTGAATGCTTAGTGATGATGAAGTAGATGTTACTTTTTTATATTTCCTTCATTTTATCTCTATTTATACCTTAGATGTTTTTATGCATCTTGGCTAAGCTCATGAAGGATAGAAGCCTGTTGCAGAGGTCAAAATGCTTTTGACTTGGTGTTTCCACCCTTTGAAATCCACCTAGGAGAGGTGGAAGGTGGAAGCGGGGAGGGAACAATTGAACTGTGCAGAAAAGTTATGTTTTTGCACCCCGGGATCCGCCTGGAAGGCGAAAAGCGGGATAACGAAGTTCCATCCGAGCAGAACGTGGGATTTCTAACTTTTGGGATCTGCCTGCGGAAGGCAAAAATCAAGAGGAAAAGCCTAAGGTAGAGTTAATGTTTCGATGTTCGACTTCCGAGACGAAAGTACAGAAGCGAAAGTGCTGAAGCGAAAGGTTGGCAGAAAGCTTCATCGAAATGTTATTTTCTGACTTCTGAGGTGGAAGTGCGGAAGCAGAATGTTGGCGAAAGACTTCGTCGAAATGTTATGTTTCGAATTTCGACTTCCGAGATGGAAGTGCGGAAGTGGAGGTGCGGAAAGGGCCAGGTTAGTCCATAAATGGCCATTCTAGACGAATAATGGATAATTGAAGGGCGAAACATTTGGTGTAGTGGTTCTAAGCTTGAGGTGAAGGTTGGAGAATAGGTTAATGTCCATACCCGGTGTTTATCTAAAGATCAAAGAGGTTCTTTAAGAATTTTTTTTTAATAATCTGCATTATGGGGTATGGGGACATGACAACATGGTATCAAAGCTAATGGTTGCAATATTGGGCCTAGATGGGACATGTGAAGAGTTTTCAGAGCTGCTGGTTGCATCATTGGGCCTAAATGGGCCAGGTGACAGTAAGTAAATGGTTTTTAATTATGAAGTTACTATGCAACTAACAAATGATATTTTTAACACATTTTGCAGAGTCATAGTATAAGTTGAAAATTGGGTCTTGGCTTAGCCATGAGAACCTATGACATGTATGATGCACAAAATCCCTATGTGCACGAGGAAGATGTTATGGAGGAAAAACTTCATGTTGGAAATGATGACACATAGTCTAACGACAGAAGATTTCAAGAGATGTCGCCAGACATTGCAGTTACCATGAGAAGCTTGATTAAAGCTCAAGAAGAGCAACATCGTTGAATGTAGTCATGCTGCAGAGTTTGACAGACATCCAAAGGCGAATGAGCTTGGGGCGTCGTATAGGAAAACTAGAAGGTAGTAAGAACAATGCTAGAAAAAGGGAGAGGTATTCTAGTGGTTCATCTGACTCTGAAGGATCCACTGGAGGTTCCATTTCTTCATCACACAAAGAAAAGAGGAAGAGGCATTATAGAAACAACTCACGTGATGAGTTTAAAAAGGAAATACCTCCTACCTTCAATGGCGATATAAAGACTGGACAGGAAGCCGAGGCTTGGCTTCTTGGGATGAGGAAATATTTCCAAGACCAAGACTACTTTGGAAATATGAAAGCTAGGGTTGACATCTTAAACCTAAATGGAAGAGCATCCATTTGGTGGGAGCACCTCAGACAAGTAAATAGGATCAGTGAAAGGAGACTTCAGTGGAAACAGTTCAAGAAGTATTTCAAGCAGAAATACCTTTCTGATAGATATTATGATGACAAAATTAAGGAATTCCATGAGCTGAGATTGGGACAATTGAGAATGGAAGAATATCCAATAAGTTCTTGGATATGCTAAGGTATGTCAGGTACATCAAAGATGAGAAGGTGAAGATCCAGCTTTTTCTGAGTGGATTACCTCAGTCTTACAAAGACCGAATTGAGTTTGATGAGCCTAGAATGCTAGAAGAGGCTATCAGAAAGGCTAAGTGTTGTTATGACCAGAAGAAAGGCAAGCCTGATCATCGTAAGGCTTGGAAGGAAAAAAGGAATGAGAAGTTTGAACAGAGAAAGAAAGGATTCAAACCTTCCAACTTCAGAAACCCACAACAAAAGAAACCATCACTAACTGTAAATCATCCAGCAGGTGTGATGAGGGGAAAGCAAAGGGACCCTGAAGAAATAAGGGAAGCCCTTCAATGTTGGAGGCGTGGAGGACCCCACATGCACAGGAACTGTCCTCATGAGGAAGGGTATGCAATTCCAGCTTACAACGTCCAGGAAGCTGAAATTGTTGGTCAGGTGGCAGGGACAACCCCTAGGATTTATACTGTGTTAGAGGATCGTCAGGCAGATCACCAGTCAACAGTGGTTGAGGTTCTAGGTAATATTGTTGAGCAATCTATCTTTTTTTTTTATTGACCCTGGTTCTAGTCATAGTTATATTACTCCTAGGATTGTTGAAATTTGTGCTTTTAAGAAGTTAAAGCATAATAAGTCATGGTTAGTTCAACTAGCCACTGGAACGAAGAGGAAGGTCAAAGAGATTGTAGAAAAATGTCCATTAGAGATGAATGGGTTAGTGACTTATGCAGACCTGAATGTTATTCCACTTGGTTCCTATGACATTCTCATTGGAATGGATTGGTTAGAAGCTCACAGGGTAAAGCTTGACTGTTACAATAAGACTTTTGAATGCATGGATGAAGGAGGAAGCCCAAGGATGGTAAGAGGCATCCCAAAAGTGGTTTCTGTTAGGCGGATTTTAGCCATGCAGCTGAAGAATTTCCGTAGGAAGGGTTTCCAGCTATATGCATCCAATGTTTTGGAGGTAGTAGAGAATGAAACTCCTAGGTTGGAGGATTTTCATGTGCTACATGAATTCAGGGATGTTTTTCCTGATGATGTTCCAAGGCTTCCTCCAAAGAGGGATATTCATTTTACCATTGACCTTGTGCCAAGAACAACACCATTGTCTAAGGAACCCTATAGGATGAGCACACCAGAGTTACTAGAGCTGAAGATGCAGCTTTAGGAATTATTGGAGAAAAAGTATATCAGGTCGAGTGTGTCTCGTTGGGGAGCACCAGTTCTGTTTGTAAAGAAGAAGATGGCACACTCAGATTGTGTATTTAATTATAGACAACTGAACAAAGTCACAGTGAAGAACAAGTATTCTTTCCCTCAAATTGGTGATCTTTTCATTCAAATGAGAGGGGTAAGGGTAGTTTCCAAGATTGACTTGAGGTCTGGTTATCATCAGGTAAGAATCAAGGATGAAGACATTCATAATCCAACCTTTAGAACAAGGTATGGACACTATGAGTTTGTAGTGGTACCATTTGGTCTCACAAATGCACCAGCTATATTTGTGTGCCTTATGAATAGTGTTTTCGGCAGGTATTTGGACAAGTTTGTTCTTGTATTCCTTGATGACATTCTTATCTATTCTAAGAACGAGGAAGAGCATGAAGAACACCTAAGGATTGTTTTGCAATTGTTGAGGGAGCATAAGTTGTATGCCAAGTTGAGTAAGTATGACTTATATAAAGATATAATTCATTAATTGGGAAACATCATATCAGATGAAGGCATATATGTGGACCTTGAAAAGATTGAGTCCATCATGAATTGGCCAACTCCAAGAAATGTGACAGATTTAAGGTCTTTTTATGGGACTTGCAGGATATTATAGGAGATTCATTGAAGGCTTCTCCAAGGTTGCACATCCTATCACTTCCTTGCAAAAGAAGGGGATGAGATTTGAATGGACACCTAAGTGTGAGGGAAGCTTCCATTAGTTGAAGAATCTTCTCACAAGTGCACCCATTTTGAAAATTGCAGACCCGAAAAAAACACTTTCTGGTGTGCACTAATGCATGCAGTCAAGGACTTGGAGGAGTTCTTATACAAGACAACCATGTGGTATGTTATGAGTCTAGAAAGTTAAAAGATCACGAGAATAATTATGCCACTCATGACTTAGAACTTGCAACCATAGTACATGCTCTCAAGATGTGGAGACATTACTTAATGGGCAGAATATTTGAGTTAAGAACAAACCACTGTGGTCTGAAGTATTTGTTTGATCAACCAACACTAAATGATGAATAAGCTAGGTGGCTAGAGTTTTTATCTGAGTTTGATTTCAAAATCAAGCACATAAAAGGGAAGGAGAATAAAGTGGCGGATGCACTTAGTAGGAAGGTGCATGGAATGCATGTGGCATCTCTTTGCATTTGCCAATCAGATCTGAGACAACTGATTATGAATCATACTGCAGAAGATGAGTTGTATGTGCAAGTCAAGGATAAATTGCAGCAACATAATCTTAAGAAGAGATATGAGGGATATAAATTGGAAGAAGATGGGCTTCTTACCTACAAGAACGGAATTTATATTCCACATGTAGCAGATTTGAGGAAAGTTGTTATGGATGAGATACATCAAGCTCCATATTCTGGTCATCCAGGATATCAAAAGACAATTGCTACAACCATAAAGTAGTATTTCTGGCTAGGAATGAAAAAGGATATTACCGAATACATTGCAAGGTGCATGAAATGTCAGCAGGGGAAGGTTGAGCATCAACACCCAGCAGGTTTGTTGCAACCTTTGCCAGTCCCGGAATGGAAATGGGAAGTTATTTCCATGGACTTCATTACAGGTTTCCTAATGTCTTGGAGACAACTCATTTTATCATGGTTGTGGTGGATAAGTTGACAAAGGCAACACACTTTATACCTATTAAGTCCACACATAAGACTGATGACATTGCAAAAATCTTCATGAAGGATATTTTCAAGTTGCATGGATTTCCCAAGGCAATAGTTTCTAACAGGGATGCCAAGTTCACTTCCAGTTTTTGGAAGGGGTTGTTTGTAGATCTGGGTACAAAGCTCAATTTCAACACTGCTTACCATCCTTAGAATGATGTTCAAACAGAGAGGGAAAATCAAGTGCTAGAATACATGCTTCACATGTATGTCATGGACAAGCCAACCGAGTGGGAAGACTACTTACACTTGGTAGAATTTTCATAAAACAATGGACAACAAGCATCCTTGGGGATGAGCCCATATGAAGATTTGTATGGAAGAAGGTGTAGGACACCTGTGACTTGGGATAATCCTGTGAACAGGATTGTGCTTGGGCCAGAATTACTCAAGGAGATGGAGCAAGAGGTTGGAAAGATTAGGCAGAATATGAAGGCAGCCCAGGATAGACAAAAGAGCTATGCTGATAAGCATAGAATGAACAGAGAATTATGTGTTGGGGATCATGTTTATCTGAGAGTGAGGGAAAAGAAGAGTTCTTTGAAGCTTGGAATTTGTGTCAAGTTGTCCCCTAGATATTTTGGACCTTTTGAAGTGCTTGAAAGAATAGGACCAGTTGCATATAGACTTGCATTTCCTACTAGAACTAGAGCTCAGAATGTTTTTCATGTTTCTTTGTTTAATAAATATGTACTTGACCCTAACCATGTGTTTAATTGGAATGTGATTCAGGTGGAACCCAAGGGAGAGTTCCAAATCAAGCCAATGCACATCCTCGACAGGAAGGTCACCATGCTCCGGAACCGGGCCATAGTACAGGTAAAGGTGTAATGGGAGCACTACGGTCCTAAAGAGGCTACCTGGGACTTGGAGGATGCCATGCAATTGGAACATGCATTTTTGTTCAATTCTATAGAGCACTAAGGATAATGTCAGTGTAGCATTTTTGTTCAATTTTGTAAGCACTGAGGACAATGCTAATCGAAGGGGGAGGGGAATGTAACACCCAGTTTCGACCCCATGATATTTTGATTTTACATCATGTATATATTGTATTGAGATCATGGTAGGGAGCTCAAGGCCAAGGCCCTGCCATTGATCTAGTATTTTGTATATAGGTAATCAAGGTTGATGCCTAAGGTTATATTTATGGTTCTAGTCAAAGCACATAGCATTGTTGAATATCATGTAAATGTACAAATCAATAAAAATGCCACAACTAGCTATGGAACTGCAGAGTGAAAGA
Source organism: Pseudotsuga menziesii (assembly GCA_001517045.1). Lineage (NCBI taxonomy): Eukaryota > Viridiplantae > Streptophyta > Pinopsida > Pinales > Pinaceae > Pseudotsuga > Pseudotsuga menziesii. Next base: position 590,933 of record LPNX010374032.1, read on the forward strand.
GATGGGGGCATAAATTCACAAGGAATAGGGTGGGGAGTTGGTTAAACCTATGAGCCTATAGGTTTAATTTAGATGTCAATGGGGAAACCCACGTAACCTCATCTACCCTTTTGTCCTTTGTCCTCAATCATTAATTCCTCCTAGAAATTAGATGAGGCAGTGCAAGGCATGGCAGACTGTAGCCTGCGCAGGCCTACAGCATGGGGATCACATGTTTTTTCTTCTGTAGGAAGCAAGCACATGATGTGTACCCTGTCTGAAAGAAGAGATCGTGTTTTGGTTTTGTTCAGTCCTCTTCAATCAATCCGAGGGACACGCATTCGAACCATTCTCCTCATCCGTGTTTTTGCTCTGGGTTGTTTCTCATTGGAACAGTTCACTCATTCCACAAATGTTTTTCTTTCGGGTTTTTCACCTTAGTCGTTTAACCCACAGAGAGAGAGAACCATTTTCTGTTCGGGGGGTCTTTCACCTATTGGTTACCATCGCCATTCGCACAAGGGTCAAGGGACTGAGTATTTGGCAAGTATTGTTTCCTTGCGGAGTAAGGGAAGAGGAGATCCCTCGATTTCGTGAGAAAGTGTGTTCATATGTGGTTTTTCCCAGTGTGGGTGGTTCCCTGTAGTATAAATCCTCTGTTACAGTGTTTTTCCCTGTGTATAGTGAGAAGCCCTTTTGTTGGTACAACAGTGTAGTTGTTGTGTTGTGTACCCTGGGATTGGATCTGATTGGTTCACAAGACTGAGGAGTGGAAGATAAGAGAAATTGACTTGTAACCTAATGCAAGAAGGAACCTCAGGAAAAGATATGAGTGGCTGGTAGATCCTTACTGCATGCCCTGGAGAGCACTAGAAGGGAGGCATAGCCTAAGGGATTGGTAAGTAGAGAAAGGGATTCTACCTTGTGTTGGGATGTAGGTAATGTGGAAGCCAGGCCAAATAGATATTGGGGAGGTGTCCTTGTCTCTTGAGTGAGCCACTTATAGCTTAGTAATTTTACCTTTCCACTGCCTTAGCAACCTGTAAACCCAAGGGAGATTGGCTTGGCCTTAGGGCATGTTAACCCAATTGGATCTTGGTTTGGATGAGTCTTGTTTTGCATTGGGCCATGTGTGTAATCCTTGGCTAGAGAACATTTTAACCCAACTATGAGAGATGGTTTAGTTTTGGGGCATGTGAACCCATAAGTTGGCTTGGCGGGTCCTTAATGCAAGTGTTGGCTTGGTAAGTTTGCAGCCTATTAACCCAACAAGGTGTTGTCTTGGATGGACAATCTGATAAGTCCAACTAGGGGTTGGATTGATTTTGTGTTAAATATATGACTATGTGCGAGTCTGTTGTTCCCTAGTTCCTTGTGGAATCATGCCCATCTCAGGGGTGGAAGTGGTGTTGAGAGATTCAAGAACACATTGGCCTACGGTTGGGTGGAACATTGCAACTACATAGATAGTTGCAAGATAGCTTCATCATTCAAGATAAGTATTATGTTATGTCGTTATGTAATGTATTTGTTTATGAATTGTTTTGTTCATGATTGAATGCTTAATGATGATGAAATAGATGTTACTTATGTATATTTCCTGCATTTTATCTTTGTTTATACCTTAGATGTTTTTATGCATCTTGCCTAAGTTCATGAAGGTCGGAAGCCTATTGCAGAGGTCAGAATTCTTCTAACTTGGTGTTTTCTCCCTTTGAAATCCGCATAGGAAAGGTGGAAGGGGAAAGTTGGGAGGGAACAGTTGAATTCGGTAGAAAAGTTATGTTTCTGCACCCCAGGATCTGCGCGGAAGGAAGAATGTGGGAGGTGGGTGAAGGAAGTTCCATCAGAGCAAAACGTGGGATTTCTGACTTCTGGGATCTATCTACAAAATGTGGAAGGAAGAAGGCAAAAATTAGGAGGAAAATCCTAAGGCAGAGTTAATGTTTTGATTTTCGACTTCTGAGGCAGAAGCACAGGAGTGAAAGGTTGGCGGAACGCTTTGTCGAAATGTTATTTTACGACTTTCAACTTCCGAGGTGGAAGTGCGGAAGTGGAAGTGCAGAAGTGGAAGTAAGAAAGTGTAAGGTTGGCGAAATGTTTCATCTAAATGTTATGTTCCGACTTTCGACTTTCGAGGTGGAAGTGTGGAAGCGAAGGTGCAGAAACGGCCAGGTTAGTCCGGAATGCCCATTCTTGACACATAATGGATAATTGAAGGGCAGAATGACTGGTGTAGTGGTTCTAAGCCCGAGGTGAAGGTTGGAGAATAGGTTAATGTCCACACTCGGTGTTTATGAGAAAAGCAAAGAGGTTCTTTAAGCAATTTTTTTTAATAATCCGCATTATGGGGTATGGGGGCGTGACACAATCATAAGTATTTATCATTATCAAATAGTAATTTAAAGCACATGTACATCGGTATGTATTAGTCAGGAAAGATAATATTATAACAAAAGTAGTGTTTTAGGCATTCACTTTTATTATAGCTGATTTTACCACTCCAGGTGAATCACACTTGTATGGCCTTTCCCCTGTCCCTCTGCAAACTCGTTAGACCCCTTGGACCATTTTTTTGTCCTTTGATGTTTCCTTGACCATCCATAAAAACATGTGAAAATCCATATACGCGACTTTTAACCCCCAATCGCGTATTTACGCGGGTTTGACCCCTAAAACCGCGTACATCGAGACATGTGAATAATCCAAATCCTTTTGGAGTTTTCCTTGACATGGATCCGACTCACTTTACTCCTAGCCTTCCATATGCCTTGAGATCGCTCAGATTTGACCTTTCATTACCCCTTTGAAAAGCTATATAAGGAACTCTATGGTACATTGAAGGCATAAGAGAGAATTGAGAGCAAAGAAACTATAGTCCATTATTGCCGGAACTTGTGCTTGAGTCTGCATCCCTTTGTCCCTTGGAGCACTTTTGTGTTCTTCCCAAGCTTGACTTTTGCTTGTGAGCTTGCTATCGAGAGATGGAGGATTGAGGTGGTGGAGGCCCAAGTGGGGGATTCAGTTTCTCCAATTCGCAGATGTGCCGACAAAGGTTGTATCCATTGTAATCTCTGATTTTATATTAATAGAAATATCTTTTCCTGTCCAATAATGTATGTTTGAATGAATATTTTATCCATGGGATGATTTCAAATGTTTATACATTGTTGATTATATATGCTAGAATAGATCTAACACCAAGATATATAGTATGCTTGTCTTGTTTACTTGTTGTTGAGGACGTGATTAATCAATTCAAGCTGAAGTTGGAAAGCGCAACGGGGATCTACTTCAACCATCCGGAATAAGGTACGAGGTCTGATCCTTTAGTGTTAGATGTTTAATTTCTATTGCATATTGGAAAGGATTGATTTCTGGAGTCAAGCTGTCTGTTGTGGTACCCCAAGCCATAGGAATTTCTCTCCGTAACAACTTTAGTATAAGAAACAACAATGTGCACGTAACCAAGCATTTACCAAACAATTTGCATCAACTTTGAAAGCAAGTTGCATGTGTTTATTAGTAATAATATCGTAAATATTATGAAGTAGTAGACATAACCAACATTAACATTGTCCTTCTAATTCATACGAAGAAATGATAGTGACCATTTAACTGATGTTTGCTTGTCATTTCCCAGGGTTCAATGGATTGAAGTGCAAGGGAAAGTACATCTAAGTAAAAGGGAGGGCCATAAATTTTTGTTCCCTAAAAGTTTGTGACCTAAATTTTCAGGCCCTAAAAATTCGGAAGGTACATCTGAGTAAAAGGGAGGGCCATAAATTTTTGTTCCCTAAAAGTTTGTGACCTAAATTTTCAGGCCCTAAAAATTCTTTGTCCCAAAATTTTTCGGTCCCTAAAATTCCGTGCCCTTAAATTTCGGGCCCTCCCTTTTACTCTTCAACAGGTATCTATAGCTTGTACCTACATTTGGGTAGAAAATCGCTCTTCCACAACTAGTTTCGTAGATCTTCTGTCATTTAAAAGATAAATGTTTCATCGTCTATGAATATAAATTTTTTACATGTGTTTCTATTATGAATATTATTGTATTATGCATCTTGTGTGTGAATTTAGTTGTTGTTCCATTCCATTTTAATTTCCACACCTGTACATGCATTTTCTTAAAACTATGGAACTCATGGGAGGTTTAAATAGTTTTGATTTGACTGAATCCTCTATGAGGTGGAAATTCAAAGTTGGTATTTATATGTACCCATCCTATGGCTGGGATGTTCGATGGGGATGTTACATTATGGTATCAAAGTTCTTGATTGGAGCATTGAGGTTGTATGGGCCAAAATCATACTTTGCAAAAAGAAATTTGAGTTTACAAACGATGAAATGTTACTCAAGAATTCATGGTTTTGATTCACCAAATGATGTTTTGAGAATGCCCACAAGCTAGGTATTGATGGTTATAAACAGGAATGGAAAAATCTAGTTTTGAGAAAAACCACTAATAAAATAACAAAAGTTCAAACTACCAATTGTGGAGTCACGCTTATGTTTGTGCAACCAAGAATGATCCACGATTAAGAAAAACCCCAACATATCTCACGTTTATGTTTTGGCAACCAAGGATGATCCATGATTAAGAAATAACCCAAGGATGATCTCATGCTAAACCATACCGTCTAAGTCCCCCAAAAAACCGAAAGGCAACACGAATGACCCTAATATTGTCACACCAATCAGATCAACGGTTGAGAAGCAATTGCACGGTAGTAAAAGAGAGAGGATATCTAACAGGATTATACTGAAAACAACCTAATTCATTTAAGGGATATGAGACATGTGTTCCAAACTCCTCGTAGGGTTCTAAAAAATGGTAAAGGTGACATATAGGACCTCGCCACAAACAATTAAATTTCATTAGGATTTGAGATCAGCGGTGGAGTTTGACCTGTAGTGTTTTGGAAATAGAGAAGGGAATGTGACATGGTGAAACTAGGGGATGCCATGAAGGATCAAAGTGGGCAGGGTGTCACACCATGATCCCCATGTGGCATGCCACATCATTCAATTGCCACACTAACTGATAGAGAAGTGAAAAATAAATAAATAAATTTAGAGCTTTTTTTATTTCGACCATAATAGGAGTAGTTTAAGTCATAATTCAACAAAATTATAGGGATAGGTTCATGGTGATGATAACTAAAAAAGTGTCAATCAGGGTGGATGGTTTATTCAGCTCTAGATTTCTAGAAATTGATGATTGGTAGGTTTTAATAAACTTTATCTACACATTGCCAAAAGCCTTATTAATGATGGAATCTAGAAAGTGTAGTTTATGAGAAGGCACGAAGAAACTCAATGTAGCATTTGATCAAATTCTAAAGGGTTTGAAATGTAGGTACAAAAATAAGTCAAAATTCACTATTTGCGATTTTGGAAATCTTGGAAGAAGGAAAAGCGCCCTAAGATGTCCAAATTGGAAGGAAATATTTACCGAACATTTATCTTCTCAACAATTGTTCAACTGAAAATTTCTTAGTTCTGTTATGTTTAAAAGGTAGTAGTTTTTGCAAAAATTTCTATGTTTGGAGGATGCAAAAAGGACAAAGTAGCCAATTCCATAAAGTTACAAAAAAATATTGGAGAATCATATCAGTGATCATTAAGTCATTGAGTACTCACTATCATAAGTATTACCAATGCTAATACAAGCAAATTATTAGTTATCCCTAGATTTTCTTCTACAAGTGCCCAAGTTGGTCTCCGAGACCAAATGCACCTAAAACGAGTGTATGAATTGTGTAAGATTGATCTTTGGAAGGCTGTGACATTTAGTTCCAAGCTCATAACTAAGCATGGCCATAGTCATTTGAAAGCTAATAAAGAGGGTAGTTAAGATATAAAAAAATTAGATTATGAAGAAGTACTTTTGATATTTCCATAATTGATCAAACAAATAGCATATAGGTTTGGTTTGATGGGAATTGCCAATATGGATAGTTTCCAGAATGTGCATAATAAAATTTATACCATTATGGGGATATAATATAGCAAATGAGTGTAATTGTATGAACAATTTTGCAAATACAATGCCATATCAAGGACAATTGAAGGGCATATTTCAAAATAGTTGACTTGGAAAAGCATGGTTCTTGGTTGGTTCAAGAAAACTATCATCGCGAATTATGCATAGGACCCTTATGAACGTGAGACAGGTTCCATGGGGGGAAAGTTTGCATGTTGAAAATGAAGAGCTAGAGTTTTGATTATTAGAAGTTTGAGAGTGGAGTTATAAAGCTTCAAAGCAGATAATGAAAGGCTCATTAAAGCTTAAGAGGAACAAAACTAGTTGACTGCAACCATGCCTCAAACCTTGATAGACATACAACTCAGAAAATGCATCATAGACATAACTCAAGCAATGATGGTAGGAGTGGGAATAGCTCCATGATTCATTCTCACAATAGTTCCAGAGTATAAAAAGAACCTCAAAAAATAGGGAATATACATCAACACAACTCTCTACTAGTGAGTCATCTGCCTTTGAGGATTCAATCAACAATTCAAGCTCTTATTATTGTGGGAATAGGAGAAAAGAAGGCTTTTAGAGATAACTCACATGAAGAATGTTAAAAGAGAAAACCCCCTATATTTGACAAGGAAGTAAAATATAGGCAAGAAGATGAGGTGTGGCTTCTTGATATGACAAAACATTTACAAGTCCATGATTACTCTATAAACATGAATGTCAGATTGGCAGATTATCAATTTGATGGGAGCGTTTCTGGCAAGTTAAAAATATTAGCGAGAGAAAGATTGTTTGGAATCAATTCAAGAAGTACTTTATGTAGAAGTACCTTTTTGATAGATACTATGATGGTAAAATCAAATAATTCCATGAGTTAAAGTTGGGACAAATAACCATGGATGAATATGCAAATAAATTCTTAAAGTTGTTGAGGCATATTGTGTAAATTAAAGATGATAAGGTAAAAATACAATGTTTTCTAAGTAAACTACCTTAGTCGTACAAAGTTAAAATCAAGTTTGATGAACCCTAAACTTTAGATGGGACTTGTTGCTCTGATTTTCAACTTGACACAAATTAATTTACAAAGTGTTGCAAATTTTGATCGGTAAGTTTACCTTGATTCACTTCTTCATTAAGATATTGTCACCCCTGAGGCAAATGAATATGAAAGAAAGGGGGTGGGGGGCATCTAAGTCTTGTGGAGTCATACGAGGCATTAAAAGACTCCAAAGGCTGATTGCAACATTTGATTACATGATTTCAATTGTTTACAACTTATTAAACAAATTTAATGGTTATTCACTTATTGCTTTGTTTGGATGCATGATTCCTCTACACTATGGTTGTCATGCTTTTGATGCTTTATTTTGTTTAAATTGCACATAGTCCAAGTGGTATTAAACGCATTTAAAATGCTAAAATCCATCGTCTAGTCAACATCACTAACATTAGTATGCATATTATTTGTGCACCACACATGATAATCATATCTTTTGAGTTTGATGATATATAAAAATCACCTTCAAAGGCAACGCGCCATGCCTTTAAAACACCCAACTACAGATCTAATGCATTGATCACGAGCAATATCATTTGTTTGTAACATGTGGCAAGACAAACATTTGAGTGCATGCTTTTGTTGTCAAACTTTGCTCAAGTATTAATATTGTGTTCTACCAAGGTCGGTGGAGGGTATTACAAATTAGATGTTGTTGAACAACTTATAGGTGATGCATGTTGCATAATGCCTACCCTAATGCAACCCAAAAATATATATTGATTAGGATGATCTACAAATGGTGAATGGTGATATTGAGATATTAGTTAGGGTTTAATCAATTAATATCATTTTATGGTGACCGAGAGATATGACACAAGATTGCTTTAAATGTTGATATGTCATTGGGATTTGGTATTGATTTTATGCATAAGCTGAAGCGTTGCCAAGGATCGTTACCCACTCATATGCATGGAGGATTCATGCCACCTTGGACCTATTGTAGCACTTTGTGTGTATGTCACAACCCCAAATTTTCGCAAAAATTTAAAATTTCCGAGTTAACAATAAATGTTATAATTTGCGATTCTACTAACAGCTAACAATTGGCCTAAATATCAGTTAAGTAATTGGTTTTTATAATAACTTAACAGTTTATTTTTCATAGCAAGATTAAAATCTTTGTGTGTGTTATTTGCTTCAGTTTACTAGTTAGCTCTTTTATGTCAGTAGGTGGAATCTACTTTTAAATCTGGGGCTTACTTAGCATTCGTGCTAATGCAGACTGTTTCTTACAGGTTTTTATAGGTATGATCGATCGAGTATATATTTTTAAAAGATCTATTAATGTCAGCAGTATTTTGCTTGCAAATTAAAAAGCTTAGTACAATAAGCTGCTAAACACTAGACAACTCCTGTAAGGTAAAATCATTTGATTTTCATCAGTTGTTCAAATAAACAAGCTTGGAAAAAGTATAAATACAATACAACATAATTGCGATTTTAATACTAGAACCTCAGATATGTGTATTTCTTCTTTAGTCTAAGTAATTAGTAATACTCATAAACATTGTTTTCTTGACAATAATTTTGCAATAATATCTTGTCTTGCCTGTATATTTATTGTCCCTAAAATTATTTCTATAGGGTACTTATAGCCTATTATCTTATAAACAGTAAGAACCTTTGAGTGTAAAAACCATGACCATTGTACCCGTTTACAAGAGCTTAAGGTTACCCATACTTTGTTCCCAAGTTAAACTCTGAGTTCTAATTACTTTTGAAAATGTAATAGGATCATCCCTATTCCTATCATCAGTTTTATCTCTGTAATTATCTTACTGTCCACTAAACACTTTGCATGTATATAAAGCCAAGTTGGAAATACTCCCAAGTATTAACAAAGTAATGTCGCATAAACTATGTGACATAATTTTGTGATAATACTTTTATCTTTAGTTTTGTACTACCTCATAGTTTTGATGCTATGAGAGTTATCAGTTCATTTATATTTCAAAGCTAAGTATAAATGACTTATTCGATGCACATTCAATTCTACCAAAAGTTTGTTTTATAACGTTTTTAATTATAGCCTTTAACTTCTTTGGCATTATTATAAGATACTATCTATAAATGTTAGACTTGGAATATTCCTAAGCAAAAAGGATTTACTATGCCCAAGCTGTAAAAATGAGTGGTATACCAATGGTCAACTTATCAAGCACTCATAACCAAACCTTCATTGTGTACAAAGTTTGCAAGGAAGAACCCAAAGCTTTGCTACTAGAGACACTATAGTTATGTCCGAGTTAAAATATACTCTTTTTATAACTATACTAAAGACTTTTATAATTTAATCTAGTTCATAAACAAATTATATGTATATCACATGATTTCATTCTACTCAAAATGATGTTTAGAGTATTGTCGTACCACCCATTTAACATATTGCAAAGTTTAATATACGACTACACTATATTATTATGATAATGTTTACTTTGTGATAACACTATGTCGTTGATAGCAATGGTTTGCACTTAATTAAAAAATGGACTTAATATATGGTTTATACGTGACACAAAACTTGGTCAACGTAATTCCTTCGTGATAATAATCTAGTGATTAGGTTAATATAATAGACGGTGCAAATGATTAGAGATTTGGTTACATATTATTGGGTTGTTGTTATAGTTTAACCCATGCTGCACAGATCAAACAAATAATATATTGTCTCCATGCAGGAACTATGGATCATGACCCTCGTTGTTTGAATAAATTTATGGCTACGTGGAGGAATCCTGTCCATGTGTGGAAAATATAAAACACTCTGGAAACCTAACCTATTGCATTATTGTCCCGCAGTTTACGCTGGTCCAGGGTTGCTTTGGCTCGTCTCCCATGGCGGTCATCATTCTCCTGGTTACCGTCACCTTATACCTTGATTCTGTGCTGCTTTCGTTCTCCAATGTGTGGTTTTGATTGCTGGTTCTTTCTCTGTCAAACGTAGAGTTATTCTTCCTACCACCTTCGTTTCGCTGTCGAGGAAACCTTCGTCCCAAGCCCACGTAGTTTGGTGATTTCTTCAGTTCTCCGGCTTGATTCTTCGTAGCTTGCTACTGTTGTGCGGTTCTGAGAGTTGTTGTTTTCCCCACTACACCATTATAGGGGACAGTGCTGGTGAATCCGTTCACCATAATTCGAGTGACATGTGAAAATCATAAAGGACCTTTCCTTCAAATTACTGCAAGTTTTATTATCATATACTCTCAAACTTATACTCGTAAGATACTTTACTGACAGGGTTTACCATTACTGCAGGTACTTGTTGAAGTGAAGCCTGCACAAGGGTAGGAAGACAGCCTTTGCGACGGATATGGCTCAAGGCTCAAACTCGGGTAAGCTCCATGGTCTGAAAGATGGGTTCTCTCCTTAAGTGTAGTTTGGGTGGTCATTGGACTTGCCCAGGGTTTGAATACCCTTTCTTGTCTTGCCAGGAGCTATACTATGCTTCTACTGTTTACAGGTTGTTTATAAGCATGTTTTAAAATTAAACCCTTGATAGGGTGGATGCACTTTTTGAGTGTAGTGTTTTTGGTCGAAGCTTGGCTTCACAGTCAGTTTGGTTGTACACTTTGCGAAGGTAGCTTCACTGCAAATAGTTTTGGTTGTTAGCCGTTTATGTTGTACTCTGTATAATTTAGGGTTTATACCCTTTTTGAATATTAGGAAGTTGAACTCAGTTGAGTATTTTATTAGGTTTTTAGATATTAAAATTTTGAAGGCTGTACTCACAACCGTAATGTAAATATTGATTATTTGATGAACTTCTCCGGTTAGGGTTTGACCTGTAAAACCCTTGTTTGGTTTATATTACTCTTATGTTAATAATTATGTTGTTTCTCTCTTTTAGTCTATCTGTCCTTAAAGGACTGAGAGTGGATTATTTGATTATTTAAGATGATTACAAAATTTAAACGAGAAATGATTATTATGTCTGTAATAGTAACGTATTAGTTTTAAGGGTTTGAACCCCGACATTTAGATGTATGTTGTTATTAATAGACTCTGTTTCTTTTATAAATTCCATTGCACTTGTTAGACAATAATTTTAAAAGAAATTTACCTAAGTATAACCTAGGTTACTACAGTACTAGAATTATTTATAATTTATATTTTAATATTTATCATTTATGCTCAAAACATGAGCTAGGGTTTTACTCCCTTTTATTTTAAATAGGATAGTGTTTCCTATGTTATAACGTTGTAATTTTTATTACTGTATACAGTTTTTCTTTAATTTGTATTTATAAATTATTAACCTATAGTTGTCTATCTTTAAGAATAATAATAATATTATTTATATTTATAATACTATTTAAGTAGAACATACCTTCTTAAGTTTATGTTGGTTCTTGTTTATATAGTGGTTATGACTGAAAGCAGTCTGTAATATTTGTGTTAGTTTTAATTTAATTTGTATCTGTGGATTACTTAGAATACAAAGTTAAAAGAACCTCCATACTTATCAGTATTCTTTATATTTACACAGTTCTACAAAAGTATAAAAAAATAGTTTATAGTATTAACTTAAAACCCTAAGTTACTACTGTCCTTTAGCTATTTAAAGCTCAGTAAGGACTATTGTAACCTTTATCATAATATTTAACTATAGTTCAAATAGATACAGGAAGATTAGTTGTTACTAAAGGAAAAAGCTATCAGTACTATGTTTATATTTATTCTTAACATAAACTATTAACTTCCAATTGATAAGACTGATTCTTCTATTTCCAAGTAAAAGTATAGTTTATGTAAATAAAGACTGTAGAAAATAATTGCTAAAATTTACCTACTAATGTCAATCAGTAATAAGAGTAATATTCTGTATTAACATGCTATTTGCACAGTCTATTTCTAATGACATGTCTGCAAACAAATGAATAATCTTTCTAGGAAGCATCCATCTACTAAAAAGTAACATTTCATTACTATGAAACATACATATTCAATTCATTTATAATCCTATCATACTTCATTTACTTAAACAAACTACCTGTGCTAGAGTACGATCTGGATTACTCCAGATGGGGAAAAACACGGGTAGGATTTATCTTCATCACAGTATAGGTTTAGTCTAGAATAACTAAAAGATTTCAACACAACATAACTTAACATCATTTAATAATTGATCATACACAGAGATAAACGATAATACACAAATTAAAAGATAATGGAACATGTTTTTTTTTAAAGCTGGACGACAATAGCAATGGGAGGCCGTTCCTCACTACCAACTCCTAGAGAGCACTCAAACAGCGACTTCTCAGGACCCCCGAGCTTGTTTTGGTCTGCTTGGCTAGAACTAGGTGGAGCAATAAATAAGGTACCAGTCCTGAGACTCAATACCAACTCTGCTTACTGCAGTAAGATCTTTCAGCTGCAAAGCTGTACTAGATGAACTTCCTGCAATTTACCCCTCGAACACCTTCCTTCTAATTTCCCTTTCCCAATGAATTCCTTGAAGTGCATTCACTTGAATGATTCCTTTGCTGGAATGAGCAGCCCGAGCTCTCTACATTGGGCACTTTTAATAAGATTGCCTAGGTATTTTTGGGTTAGTTGTCATTAATTGAGCCACCTGATCTGATCCCACTTTCTTGGGGGATCATGACCCCAAATGTAGGGAAGTTGCCACCTACAACATAGGAAGTGTTTGAGGATGCTGCCACTTGTCTTTTTGTTCTCCACCTAGTTCCTTCCACCACTTGACCAGTAACACTCTTTTTAACAACTCTCCTAGGTTGTTGTCTCCACTTTTATTTACTTAAAATTAAATATTCAGAATTACATTCCACATCCTTGACTCTGTTGAGTCATCAGTTTCCACTTAGCATTAAATTTAACATAATGTTTGGGAATAATATCAAAATAAGATAACATTATTTTACAAAATTGGGGCATGTGACAGTGTAGCATTTAATTGGATGGGTGAAGGGTTAAATACGGTTGATCACAACCATTCATATGACATTATAGGTAAAAGTGAATAGTATTACCATCCTTTTGCTCACAAAGTTTTTCCATCCACTTTGTTTTCAACATTCTCATGCATCTGCAGTTGTCAACTTGACCCATGCTACACCATTTTGGCACTGTAATTGTTCCTTATACCCTTTGAAATTCCCTCATCAATCACTCAGACAGTGAAGGAGTTGGGAATACAAGTTTTAGAGCAAGGATTTTAGTGTTGTATGCCATAGAAATTTTGTGGGAGCTTGGTTTTGACACAACAAGGCAACTTGATGTTATTGTTATTGTTAACCCAAAAATCCCCCACTCGGCTCTCAAAAGGCCTACACCACCCAAGGACACCATCTCATGACGCTCATATCCATCCATTAGACCCTCGTACCCTCAAAATAGCTAAACGATGAAGAAAAGCGCTTAAAACCTCCAAAAAGCAGCCCAAAATAGTCTCCTAGGAGCTAAAACCCTAAAAATAGATAAAGTTAGGGAGGAAGGGGCTAAAAGCCCAAAAAAAGGGCTAAAGCCCTGACCAAGGGCTTAAAACCCTAAAACCCCTTGAAAAAGCTATAAAAGGAGGGTGGGGAGTCACTCTCAAACAACTTCTCCGCATATTGTTATGCTGCCCGTGGATGCGTTGAGACCTTTGCTTCTCAAGCCACCCACACTCCCTCTCCTCCATTTCCATTGAGCCATGGCTCCCCCAGCCAAGAGAAGTCCTTCCACAAGCTAGGGCATGGTGTCCCATTTCCACCCAAGAGAAGGTATAACCATATTTCATGTTTTGTTTCTTAGTTTCTTAGTTTTCTTTGCTTTCTAACCCTTATTTCATTTGCAGGTTTTAGATCTAACATTGTTTTGCAGGTGTTTCAATCTATTGTAGCTTAGGATTTATTTGCAAGTATTTGGAGGCAGAACCCTAACCCTCGTGTGCAGAGGGGTTCATCATTGCTTCTATCTCCTTTCTATTCTTAGCTTAGTTTACTGTTCTGTTTATTTACCTTACATTTTATTTTCTGTATTTACCCACCAGCAGGAACCTACCCTTCTGCCCTACAGGCAAAAGAGAGCCATTCCTGCCCCTGTAGTAGGGAGAAATCCCTGCTACAGAACTGGCGACCATACCAGGTCGATCCCACAGGATCCCTGGTCCAAAATTTTAATTTTTTTTGCCGTAGTTTTAAATTTTTTTTCTGTTAAATCCATCTTAAATTCAGTTTATTTCCTGTTTTCAGTACTGCTGAAGCCTCTGCTAGGCAAAACCGAGTCAGACTGGCCACAACACAAGTTACTGTAGGCCAGATATGACTTTGTCTCACAAAAACCCCAAATCCGGAGCAGGGCGCTCTTATCGGGGCCAAAGGTGAGACTAAGGCGCACTTAATGGGCAAACAGGTGCGCCCAGGGCACACTTAATCCCTCGATAAGTGCGACTTCAACCCAGAAACTTAGTCCACGACTGTTTCTGCATTCTGTGCGACCCCCTCGCCTGTTTCTAGAAAAAAATCGCGGCCCTCTCGTCAGATTTGATCAGAAATGTGTGGCATGTCAAACAAAACTTTAATTTCAGTTTAATAACAGTTAAATTTCAGTTTTATAGGATTATCAGTGCGGCTTAGTCGCCTATGTCCAGCACTGCAAGTCAATTTCAGTTTCTGCAATTTCTTTCATAAACAATGTCTAAATTCCAGATATATGTTAATGGCTTAATCAAATTGACCTAGCCTAACTAAAATCAACCTAAAACTAACTATATTGCTTCCCCTTCCTCCTCTACCCAGTCATCACCCTCCGAGGTATTCTGGGATACGACGAAGGGAAAGCTCGTATAGATCTAGGCAGTACACTATATTGTTCCAAACCATTAAAACCGGGTGACTTGGAAGGTAGAGGGGGTAGAGAAGGAGGGCTTCTCACGGTGCTAAGCGTCCTCCCTGTTGACCAACCTAGCATCTGGGAGGTGACCTGAGGATCTACGAATGGGCTTAATCCCATTGTGTTGAGAGCACAACACCTTCTCTTGGTTGAAGAGGAATATCAGTGTGAGGTAGACATCTAGTTAGGCCAGCAAACATTCAAGGTTAATCACTGTATTTGTTCACAATTTCTGATTATTCAATGCTTGCATACATAAACATCATGAAATGAACTCTACCATGATGAATTCATAAACCATTTGCAGCAACCAAATACCAGAAAAACAAACAAACAAATACACCATACCAACTAATTAACCCAACTCAGTTCATGACGCTGAGTGAGCCTTAAAATTTGCTAATTTACACTAAGTACAAACAACTCTACAGTCTTTGAGGATGTAAGCCCCTGAATACTTCAACTGTGGGAAGTACTTGGGCTTTGCCCAGAAACTCATTGTGAGGAGTACCACAGGAACCCCAAAGTAGCTGGCCGCTGAGAGGAATTGCCAAGTGAAACGGGCAACAACCCCTTTCGATTGAGTAGAAACACCTATGAGGAACAAGCCAAGTGATGTCTTCTGGTAGTCTTGGTGGCCGAGTGACCACCTACAGCTAATAGGAAGCAACTGAAACCAGGTTCCAAACATCATTCCCACCAGTTTCAAGCATAAAATCTAACACAAATGATCCTCCATGCTCTTCTTCACGTCTAAGAGGTGAACCACCACCATTTGGAACACTCAATCGACACCGTTGAAGCTGCTCTCAATGATCTCCCACACCATTAGAAGGCCACACAACCTCTGATTTTGATTCAGACCCATATCAGTCTAAACCAATCCTCCATACTGCACCATCAAGCCCCATGGCTAGTGCAAATCCGGATCCATTTTCCAGCATAGCCATAGCAAGTGGACCCATGTCCACATCACAACCTATCACCCATAACCTGGCAAGTGGCCCAACAACAGTCATGCAGACTATCATTAGTCAGCTGCCACCACCTATAGTGACCAGCCAAGCTAGCCCAATGACAGCCAAGCTAGCCCAATGACAGCACACAGGGGTAGTGTCCCTTCCACACACACTGCCCCTCCTGCCACACAGGGGGGTAGTGGACCATCCACTTACATTGCCCCTACTGTCATACATGGGGGCAATGTCCCTACCACTCATACCATCCCACCCACAACACTTGGGGGCATTGGCCCATCCGCAATGGTGCCACCGCAAGCACCCCCAGCTGTGCAGATGCATTATGCACCTGCAAACCTCACCACCATTGCAGCCCCATCCCACATCAACCTGGGGTCAAATCTACCATTCATGGCTCGTTTTAACTTTCCTGACTTGGCTAGATTAACAAATGAACCCATTCGCCATCAAGCCTTTTGGCCTCCAATGCCAACTAAGTTGCCATTAGACATCGCCAAGTTTGAAGGCAAAGCTGGGGAATGTCCCCAAAACCATATAATGACATTCCATCTATGGTGCTCATCCAACAGCATCGTAGACGACTCCATCTAGCTGAGGCTATTCCAATGCACCCTTACAGGTGCTGCGACCAAATGGTACATTCAGCTACCACAAGCCAAGTACCCAGACTTCAACTCCCTAGCCTTCATGTTCCTACATTATTTCCAACTCCCTGTCAGATATGATGAAGGGGTGGAGATCCTGTTATTCTACTGTCAAAGCACTGCCACTCACATAACTAACCATATCCATGAGTGGCGGCGACGCTGTAGCTTATGTAAAATCCAACTTAACAATAGGATCTTCTTGGATTGGTTCCTTAAGACCTTGCTCTCGCCCATAGCAAAGGATGTCGCATCCGAACGTCCCCAATCCGAAGAAGAGGCCATACTGAAGGCCCAACAATTTGACCTTATCTATGCTTAGTCTGGATACCTGTACACTGTCATTCCAGACGCTCCCCGTCCGAGTACCTCCTATCGCGACGCACTGGGGGCATCCCATGCTGTCGACGACATCATAGGATCGGTCTCCCAACATCCACAGACTCGACCAACACCACCTGCCATTACACCACAACCAAGCAACACTGCTAGTGTTGCTTACCAGAACCAAGATCCGGACTATGCAAGAATGATATCTCAGTCTGGAGCAACAACTTCGTATGCACAACCTGCGCCACCGTAGTAGGCTCAGGCCATGGCTTGGCCAACATAGTAGTATGTGGGGAAGTTGCCCACATTTGTGGCACCACCACCCCCACAAATCTATTACGCACCACCAGTGCAACCAGTTCAAGCACTCGCCCCTGCTCCATCCTCTCCGTTGGGACAAGTGTTCGCACAACAAAACCATCCCAACCAGCCTACCCCCAAAAATCAACAAGGGAAAGCTCGAAATAATCGGCCCCACAACCAAGGAAATAACCAACCGCAGGGAGGCGATCAACAACTGAACCCTCCCAACAATGCTGCGGCAAATCGACCATCCCAAAACCCCCCACGACAGAATACACCAAGACGCAACACTCCATTGCGCACAAACCAACCGTGGACACTCTGTGATGTTTATGGGAATTACACATTTGAGTGTCCCCTTATGGATCGCGCTAAGCAGGCCATTCAAAACGAGGCCCAACAAGCTGCCAATGCGGAAAATCAAGCCCAACCCAACCCAGCACCACAAAGACCTCCCCCCATGGTGCTTCAAAACCCACTGCCAGTCCAACGGTTGGTGGAAACTGCACCCCTCCCCAGGCTAATCCCAACGCTTCGAGGGCACCTCCCATGGCCGAAATAGGTGTTCACCACCTAGTAGCCATGATGACTGAAGAGGTCAACTTACAAACCTGACGGAATTAGTACGGTACCACCACCGAACCCGCTGACACATCAGCGTCCAAAACAGTCAACCTACCTCTTTAGTTACCCCCATTCCTGCGCCCCCCCTATACGCAGAATTGCCAATAACGCCACGGCTAGAGCTGCAGTCAGCTATAGCATTGTGGATGATTTGGCCCAAACACCAACCGCTCTGTCCGCTCTTGAGGTACTTAAAACATGCCCAATGCAGCGGAAAGCCTTACTAGCCGCTCTAGGGGCAGTAGACCCCTCCGACTCCAAGTTGATCACATTCAACACGGAGAACGGAGAACCGCGTATGCCATCAACCATCGCCTTTCAAATCCCAGTGTCCATCCGAAATTTGGTTGTACACTGGTGCATAGTGGATGAGGGGGCATCCACGTGCGTTATGTCTACCTTGGTTTGGCAGAAACTTGGATCACCAATTCTGCAACCATCCTCCACAACTCTACGGGATTATGATGGACATCCCATGAAAGCCCAAGGAATCCTCCCCCATGTCCCCATCATGTTAGCCCGGAAGACAATGCTGATCGACATAGAAGTCGTCAATGCTCAACTAGACTACAGCCTCCTCCTCAGAAGGAGTTACATGTACGACATGCGAGCTGTCGCATCAACTGTCTTCCGTCTCATGATGTTCCCCCACGAAGGGAAGATTGTGATGGTTGATCAACTCACTTATCATGATCCGCAAGGGTTAATAACACCCACCAACGTTATCCCTACCATCACCACCATTGAGCCGCAAGGGGCGACCACACACGCTAATGTCGTCCCTACAACCAACGCTATGGTTGAAAACACACCAGCCTCCCCATTATTGAATGTGGGCCCTGGGTTATTTGCGGATACCTCCATGACGGCTCCTTTTTCATTAGTGTCACCACCACTGACACAAAATGAAACTGCGGACTTGTGCATGGTCCCATCAAGCACCACTGCACCCAAACAACAACCGCAACCGCAACCGCAACCACAACCACAACATCATCCACAGCCGCAACATCACTCACAACAACAGCATTACGTGCAGCTGCAACCACAACCGCATCCCCACATGCAACCGTCAGGGAGTTATTTGGGCTCATCCATAGTCCATACGATTCCCTTCCTCTTCCCCCCACCTGGTATCATGAGCAAACCGGTAATGGCCACCTTGAGGCTACCCAACTTTACATTGGGAATTCCGGTATGGTATCTTGATCCATAGGCTCAACCAGTAATGCCCCAGGTTTTTTTAACCTTGGTACAACCCATTGCGGTCGAGTCTCACCCTCCACCCGGTCCACAAAAGCCAACCACCGCACCTGCACCTGCACCTGCACCGCCCCACTCGAAAAGGGCCAGAGGCAAGAATGCCAAAGCCACCACAGAACCGTGACAAGTCCCGCCTTGCACCATCTGCGAGAAACAGGGCCATCCAACTCAGAGTTGCCCTGAAATCCCAATGATCCATGCACATTTCGATGCCATGGATACAAATGAAAAAATCCCCGTGGTTGAACTCTCAACCGCACTGATAGTCAGAAACAAGGCATTGAGAACAAACCATGCTTGCGCCCTTTGCAGTTTGTATGGACATTACTCTCACCATTGCCAAGACTTGCCCAAATTTCAAATGGCTCTAGCTGACATCCGTCAACATTCCCTTGAGTCTGAGATCACCTTGATCAAAGAAGTCCATCCCCCACCTCCTTCTTCAGACACCATGTCCATTTACATGATGTCCAGTTCTATAGACCCGCTTGTCTCCACATCACCGATGGTCGATCAGACCTCTCTCTTCCATTGTTTCCCCAGCCACTGCCACAACCTCAACCTCAGTTACCAGGGAAATAGTGGGGTCCATTCCCGATCAACATGATCATTTTCCTTTTCCTTTTCCTTTTTATTTTCCTACCATCCAATATCATAAGTATTTCTTGGAAACCCGCAATCTGCAGGATTTCACACTGGGAGATCCTATGTGGTACCTTAAACCACCTACCCTACCTTTGAGGCCCCAAGATGTGTTGACTCATGTCCAACCAATTGTTATTATGTTGCACCTACCTCCAGGTCCATCAAAGACTCCTCTCGTCTCCAGGATTTCCCCTCTTCCTCCAACAGAGATTGGGGGCAAGGCCACAAAAACCACAACCAATACCATTTACATGATCTCTAGCACCAGTCACCCTTTTGTCTCATCAGTTGTGGAAAATCCTCCTGATCTACCTTGGCACCACTTACGCAATGACGGGGAGATCTGTAAGACAACCTCTGGTTTTACCCCATTCCCTTTGTGGAATCGGTTCTTCCCATAAAAGACCAGATTTCATCATCCCGCCTTGCCAATGACGTTCATCTTGGCAAGGGGGCATAGCTATTTGTTGACTCAGATGGACAACTCTTGGATAACCCTCGCAATGGGCTCCACCTCAAGAGAGTCTATGCCTGATATAACCACTATGAGTCCCTTATAGCGTAGTTTTTTCCCTTTCTTGTTTTTCAACGTTTTTTAGCAAAAATCAGGGGCAACACCATCAACCGCTAGTCCAAATTCACCCGGAATCATTTCGAGACACCTCCCACATCTCCAGGCTCAAACTTCTATCTCTTTATGAGACCATCGTCTCATGTTTAATAAGTCAATTTTGGGACCATTTTCCACCAGTCACCTTGATTTACGAGCCATGACATGACGATGCAAGTGTCTACGGACCTGTACTTGTATCACACTTCCCAACCGCAACTCATGCGAGTTTTCGGGCCACCGCCCATTAAGGAATGTAATTTTACTTTTATTTTTGTATTTATAATTGTCTTTTCCACCGCACCTTATGCAGACATCTGGACCATTGTCCACAAAACCCTTTATTTTTGTTGCATGTATTTGGCATATAAGTGCCTCTAGACTTGTACTTACATCGTATGTAGTCAAGTCCGTCCACCACAACACACACACACGCTCTCCTGACCTCTGTCCAAGAGCCACTTCGGTTTGTGTGCCTCTACCGCGATCTATCCCGTGCATGTATTGGTATGTTTGAGAGCCTTCTGCTCTGTCCATACTATGCGGATGACTTTTGGACCTTTGTCCACCGTCCCGACATGGGGCACTGCTTGTGCCACCGCAATCGGTTGACCATATTGGAGTTTCGTTTATGCTCTTTTCTGACTCCTTAAAACAATGAAAATATTGCCGAGCGTAGCTGCTTCGTTTCCTGCTTGCTAAAGTATAGGAAAGGGCATCTACATCATCTCATTTACCTCCTTTTGTGGACCATGTAGACCAGTAAAATGAAAAGGACACCCTTGGCACACTCAAGCCAATACTTTTCCCCTCTGCATACTTTTATGCTTTGTCGGGCATAGGGGCCGCACTTTATGAAAAAGCTCACCATGGGTTGTCGTTAAGCTCTTTTCCAGCCTTCTCATCAAGAAAATATTGCTGAGCAAACTTGATTTCGTTCATGCTCGTAAAAGTATCTGAATGACTGTCCAGTCAGCATAGGTTTAACCTTTTTCGGCCTGACTGGACTACCAATGGTAAAGAAGTCTCTCGTCCCCTCCAAGATGGGAAAGCTCTCCTATGCATACTTTTATCTTTTTTTCGGGCATAGGAGACTACTAATGAAAAAGAGTCTCCACTGGAGTATTCTTCGTGCTTCCAGACTCTCTAAAATTGAAAGCACCATCAAGCATTTACCTTCTCGGGCTCGCCAAAAATCCACGAGATCGTACCATAACGGTGTCCCTAGACACCACGCCACAGAAAACAGTTTGGTAGCATTCCCCCATTGGGTTTCCTTTGTTAAGAGTACTCTGCAATGAGTCTTCCTTGGATCCCATCAATTTCAAAAGTGTCTACCTCCTCCAAGCATTTCCCATTTGCAGTGACATTCCCAGTATTACAGCTATGATCCCATTCCCATGAGTCAATTTTCATTTGTTGCCTGGTCCGCCCTGCTGTCATAATCTAAACAAAGGAAGTTTGAGTCTCCCTCCCCCTGCCCCTGTTCAAATATTTCCCTTCCCCCCCCCTCCCCATTCAGTGAGTTAGTCCACAAATTTCTTCACACCTTCCAGTTATCTCCCTCGTGCTCTCGGTCAAGGAAACATCATTGCCTTGGCTAGGGGCAGGTCTCCCTCTGTCGACGCCAACACACATATTCCAGAGGATAGGCCCAAAGGTCCCTGTATCTTGGTTTCATTAACCTCATTGATGAGTTCCATGGACCACTTGAGAGAAATCCTTAGTGCCTCTCGGGATGGTTGTTTCTCATGTGCTTGACTTTAACTACATCATCGCACTGTTGAGATTCGTACAGAGTGTTGTCCGTACAATATTTGGTCGAAGACCCCGGATGTCACCTGACTCTAGCACATTGGTGAGTCCACTCGAGGGACCTAAACAGGTTATGTGCCTTGTGATTTTTGGGTTACGTTGGAGACAGTGTTCAGAAGCCCCATCAGTGCTTCGATATACCTTTATGATTGATGCAGCATACTTGTACCACATACACTCTGACTCTCAATCAACGAGTCCACACAGCTATTTACCGTTCCAGATCTAGTAGACCGCTATTCATGAAGATATAACATTCCATTAGAATGCCATGGGTCCAATGTACCAGATCATCATTGTATTCAGCCTCACATGGAGGCAACCATTATTGTAACATCAGCTGTATATGATCGGCTCTTGTATTTTATAGCATAGATCAAATTATTCTTTTGACATTGTCAAGAGCATGGGGATGCCCGCCTCGTCCATATACATGTCACACATTATTTGTATCTCACCCATTGATGGGAACCATATTAATACAAAAACCAAAAGCCACCATGCCCCAGCCCCGAAAGCACCACCTCCACGCAGCAAATCCTATCATGTCCGTCGGCCATACGTTGAGCTCCTACCCTCACACATCAGGGGGCAATCTGTTAACCCAAAAATTCCCCACTCAACTGTCAAATGGCCTACACCACCCAAGGACACCATCTCACGACCCTCATATCACTCAATAGACCCCCACACCCTCAAAATAGTTAAAGGATGAAGAAAAGGGCTTAAAACCCCCAAAAAGGAGCCCAAAATAGTCTCCTAGGAGATAAAACCCCCAAAAAGGGGCTAAAACCCTAAAAGGAGCTAAAGTTAGGGCAGAAGGGGATAAAAGCCCCAAAAAAGGGATAAAGCCATGATGAAGGGCTTAAAACCCTAAAACCCCTTGAAAAAACTATAAAAGGAGGGTGGGGGGTCACTCTCAAACAACTTCTCCCTTGCATATTGTTATGCTGCCCATGGATGCCTTGAGACCTTTGCCTCTCAAGCCACCTATTGATGTAATTGTAACTTCAGAATGTATTCACTTGTATTTCTTATCTATTGTAACCCGATGTTTATTCCGGGATGCTATCATGTTATGTCACACCTTGATGTTCCGATCGGGAGAATCAATAATGTAAACAAGTCATGTTAAGTTATAGTGGATAACCCTCCGATTGTCTAAGGGTTAAAGTCCCCGCAGTTTCAGGGCACTAGGGTTATTAGACTCTCCAAGTAGAGGTCGGCCCTAGTAGGGTTTTAGTCATGTTGGGATTAGTATAAATAGAGAGTTGGACTCTCTATTTAGAACACATCACTCACACACTCAAGTGTAGCGCATAGTTGAGGAAGGAGAAGACACTAGGGATAGACAAAGAGAAGATTACTGCTGTCAGGAGTGCATCTTACTGTTTTGGGGTTTTGCATTTTGTGCTGATTCTATCTCTGAGGAAGTTGCAGGGTTTTCTCCATTTATGGTTTCCCCGATGAAAAACACTGTGTTCATTGTCTCTTGTGTTTGATTGCTGTACTTGTTGTTCTCTCAGTAAAGATCCTAACATAATGCTAGCTTGAATGTTGAAAAACTAACATGGTATCAGAGCTAACTTGAGAAGAAGACACTGTGCAACTATGGGAACTAGGGCTTCGTACTCTATGGATCTCTCTCCACAAATTTTCAGCAAAAGTAAGGTGGAATAACTCTCCTCCTTAGGGAACATCTTTCTGTCGAAGCAGAATCCAACTATGAGGTTTTTCAGTTTTGGACTTGTCACTGCTACCGTAAATCAGAGCTTTTCACAGAAGATGAATTTTTCAGTGTGCCCAGGCCTGGATTGATCTCCTCCCCAAAATCGAAGTTAGGGATAAATTTCAAGGCATTTGGGTGGACAAAACTCTGGAAAAGCAAAACCCTAATTTGCTCCTGAACCAGCTCTACAGGATTTCAGCTCAAGTTTTAGATCCGACATCTTGACCTGGTAAGATATAAAATCTTTTGTATTTCCATTTGAGGTTCTCAGTTAAGATGTCTCATCATACCAAGCTTGATGAAAAGCTTGAGGGAGCTGATAATTTCCGAGCTTGGAAGTATAGGATCTCCTTGGTCCTGGAAGAGAATGAGTTGGACTCCTACATCCATGAGGAGGTTCCAGTTCCAGAGGGAGATGAGGTTAAGGCCTTGCATAAGAAGAAGTTGGTTATGGCAAAGAGAATCATTGCCGATTCTATCAAGGACCATCTCATACCACAGGTGTCCTCCCCAAAGACACCTAAAGCTATGTTTGATGCCCTAACCAAATTGTTTGAAGGGAAGAACATAAACCGGAAGATGACTCTGAGAAACCAACTAAAGAATGTGAAGATTTAGAATGCAGAAACAATCCAGTCTTACTTCACAAGAGTTTCTCAAATCAAGGAACAACTAGAAGCTGTTAATGAAGAAGTGGAAAATGCAGAGATTGTGATGACTACCTTGAATAGCCTTCCTAGGTCATGGGATTCTTTCATCCAAGGAATCTGTGCTAGAAATAAGTTAGTCAAATTCAACAGACTATGGGAAGAGTGCTCTCAAGAAGAAGCTCGGATAGCAGCTCGAGAAGAAAAGATGGGAAGTGAAGATCAAGCTCTCACGGTACACTCCAAATCACATTCCAAGTCAACCACAAGAAGATCTCATAGCTCCAGAGGTAAGCACTCTCACAAAGATAACACTAGAAAATATTTATCTAGGATCATATGTTATACATGTGATGAAGCAGGACACTATGCAGGGAATTGTCCTAAGAAACAAAAACTAATGAAGAGGAGCAGCAAAAGAAGACATCATGCTCATGCTGCAGAGGATGATGAACCATCCAAGAAGAGATCCAGCTATGAAAGTGAAGATTCTTCAAGAGAGGATGAATATGCTCTGATCTCCACTCTCACAGGTAACATTACTCATGGAAGTGATGATTGGCTTATAGACAGCGGGGCTTCCAAACATATGACTAGATTGAAGGAATACTTTGTGAGACTATTAGAACATGAATCACCTCACAAGGTGAAGCTAGGAGATGACTACCAATATCCAATAAAAGGTAGTGGGGAATCTTCCTATAAGCTAGGCTTTGGAAAGTCTCTAACAATGAAAGAAGTATTGTTTGTTCCAGGACTCAAGAAGAACCTTCTCTCCATATCAGCATTAGATGCAAAAGGAATGTGGGTTGCATTCATAGATGGTCAACTCATCATGTGGCCAAAAGGAAAGACGATCGATGATGCGGTAGTGATTGGAGAACAAGAATGAGGTTTGTACAAATTGAAGGGCCATCCAGAACAAGCCTTGGTCCATGACACAGTAGAGCCAAGTGAACTTTGGCATAGAAGGCTTGCACATGTGCGTTACAGAGCACTACCTATTGTAAGCAAAGCTGTTGAAGGTCTTCTAGAAATCCAAGCAAAACATGATGGGGTCTGCAAAGGATGTGAGAAAGGAAAGAATACAAAGAAGACGTTTCCAAGCAGCGAAAGCAAAGCAAAAGGAATCTTGGAAATCATCCACTCCGATGTATGCGGTCCTTTGTCATCAAACTCTCTAAGCAGGTATGCATATTATGTTTCTTTTATTGATGACTTTTCTAGGAAGACATGGGTTTACTTCATGAAGAACAAAGACGAAGTATTCAGTAAGTTCAAGGAATTCAAAGCCTTGATCGAGAACCATACTGAAAAGAATATCAAGACCTTTTGATCATATAATGGCAGAAAATTCACTTCAAATGAATTCGAAGAGCTATGCAAAAAATCAGGGATTAAGAGGGAGTTGTCCACTCCTTACAATCCACAACAGAATGGGATTGCAGAGAGAAAGAATAGAACTATCATGGAGGCTGCAAGAGCAATGCTTCATGATCAAGATCTTCCTATGCATCTTTGAGCGGAAGCTGCCAGAACAACGGTGCATTTACAGAACCGTACTCCACATAGAGTACTTGAGAACAAGACTCCTGAAGAAGTCTTCTTTGGCAAGAAACCAGAAGTCAACCATCTCAGAATATTCGGCTGTCCTGTGTACATCCACATTCCAAAAGAGAAGAGGACTAAATTAGATCCTTCAGGAAAGAAGGGTATATTTGTGGGATACTCTGAAAGATCGAAGGATTACAGAATATATTTCCCAGGATACAAGAAGATTGACATCAGCAGGGATGTGACATTTGATGAAGACACAGCTTACAACAAATCCAGAAAGAGACCTGCAGAAGAACCTAAAGAAGCAGAAGCACCCAGAATTCATGATGCAACCATGAATGAAGAAACTCAAGAAGAAGATAGAGAATTTGAAGAACCACAAAGACCTTTAGATCCACCTCTGGAGAAGAATCCTCATAAGAGGAAACCTGCTTGGGTACGAGAACTTATCCAAGGTGCGGAAAGATATGGGGCTCCAGAAGAGAATCACAGAGAAAGAAAGAGGACTAGATCCTGCTCTGGGTATGTAGCTTTACTATGTGATTTCATTGATAAAGAACCTTCCAGTTATGAAGAAGTAGCAGAATGGAGAGAATGGAAGGATGCTATGATCAAAGAATACCAATCGATCATGAAGAATGATGTTTGGGATGTTGTCCCAAGACCAGACAGGAAGTCAGTTGTAACTTCCAAATGGATCTACAAGATCAAACGTGCTACAGACGGTAGCATTGAAAAATACAAGGCAAGATTTGTGGCTCGAGGTTTCTCTCAAAAGGAAGGAATAGAATATGAAGAAACCTTTGCACCTATAGCTAGATACACTTCCATCAGATCAGTACTTGCTCTGGCTGCAGTGATGAAATGGAAGATACACCGGATGAATGTCAAGACTGCTTTCTTGAATGGTGTAGTAGAAGAGGAAGTGTATGTAGAACAACCACTCGGTTTTGAGACACATGATAGGGAGTCTTATGTATCCAAATTGAAGAAAGCCCTGTACGGTTTGAAACAGGCACCCAGGACCTGGTACGGTAGAATTGACAGCTTTCTATCCAGTTTGGGCTTTACCAAGAGTAAAGCAGATTCCAACCTTTACTATAAGGTTGAAGATGGAAACCCAGTGATGCTTCTACTATATGTAGATGATCTGATTTTAATAGGTATGGATGGGTTGATTGCTGATACGAAGAGAAAGCTTACTGCCGAGTTTGAGATGAAGGACTTGTGTACGATGCATTATTTTCTAGGTATGGAGGTGTGGCAGAGTGCGGATGGTATCTTCCTTGGACAAGGGAAGTATGCAGTAGAGATCCTGAAGAGGTTTGGGATGATGGACTGCAAGACTATGGCCACACCTATGGCATGGAACCTAAAGCTATTGAGCGATGATTCATTAGAGTCGGTTGATTCTATGATGTATCGTCAGATGATTGGGTCATTGATCTACCTGACGAACACAAGACCAGACATTTGCTTTGTTGTGAACACCTTGAGCTAGTACTTGACAGATCCGAGAAATGTTCACTTGATTGCTGCAAATCATATTTTGAGGTACCTGAGGGGTACAGTTGATTATGGGCTCAAGTACGATGTGAATCAAAGGATTAACCTGGAGGGTTATGTTGATTCAGATTGGGCAGGCAGTGCCATTGATAGGAAGAGCACTTCAGGGTGTTGCTTCAGTATGGGATCAGGTGTGATCTCTTGGTTTAGCAGGAAGCAATCTTGTGTGGCACTGAGTACAGCTGAAGCAGAGTATGTTGCATCTTGTTCAGCTAGTTGTGAGGCAGTATGGCTGTGGAAGATACTGTCTGATTTATTTGATCTCCAGATGGATGCTACTTGTATACATTGTGACAACAAGAGTTGCGTGAAGTTGTCAGAGAATCCAGTGTTCCATGACAAGTCAAAGCACATCGAGATCAAGTATCACTATATCAGGGATATGGTACAGAGAGGAGCAGTGAAGCTCCAGTATGTTGTGACGGAGGAACAGATAGCTGATGTGTTAACGAAGCCATTGGCCAGAGTGAAGTTTGAGTACTTCAGGGAGAAGTTTGGTGTTCTCCAAATCGAGGTTTCCTCCAAGGGAAAGTGATGAGTCCCAAAGCCATTCTGACGAGCAGGTCATATGTAAGGGCTGAGCCATTCTATCATGATGAGAGAATTTGGTTCCTTCCATGTCAGATATGAGTGCTGAGATCCAAATCCATTATGACGAGCAGGTCAAATGTAAGGGCTGAGCCATTCTGTCATGGTGAGAGGATTCAGTTCCTTCCATGTCAGATATGAGTGCTGATATTCATAGCTATTCTGACGAGCAGGTCATATGTAAGGGCTGAGCCATTCTGTCATGGTGAGAGGATTTAGTTCCTTCCATGTCAGATGTAAGGGCAACTGCCACTCTCCGGGAGAGTGGAGGCACCAAGTCAATTACCAGGTAGCTCAGTCTGGGACTGGGGGCCTTTCTGATGAGGGTGGAGGATTTGGTTCCTTCCAGGTCAGATGTGAGTGCAGGCCATTCTGACGAGGGTGTAGGATTTGGTTCCTACCAGGTCAGATATAAGGGAACCTGTCATTCTCCGGGAGAATGGAGGCACCTGTTCCGTTACCAGGTAGCTCAGTTTGGGACTGGGGGCCTTTCTGGTGAGGGTGGAGGATTTAGTTCCTTCCAGGTCAGATGTGAGTGAATGCCTTTTTGGCAAGGGTGAAGGACTTGTTTCCTTCCAGGTCAGATATAAGTGCTGAAGCATTTTCACAGATGATAGTGATGTCCTGTCATGCTGGTGAATGTGAGTGTTGGGCCTTTCTGATGTGATTGTAGGTTTCTACATGATTAGATGTGAGTTCTGGGTGTGCCTTTCTGATGAGTAGGTCAAATGTAAGTGCTGGGCGAAGACCTACATGATGGCTAGGCCTACAACCATCATGAAAGAAGGCTGGCTCTGTAGAACTTCCTATGACGAGATAGCACACATGATGATGACCACATGAGATCCAGATCGAGTTATGATCTAGATCCAGTTACGATGACTCCGAGAGATCCATATCGAGTGATGATCCAGATCCAGCAGTGACGATCCAGATCGAGTGATGATCTAGATCCAGTGATGATTATCTAGATCAAGTGATGATCCAGATCCAGCAGTGATGATCCAGATCCAGTGATGATGATCCAGATCGAGTCATGATCCAGATCCAGCAGTGATGATCTAGATCGAGTGATGATACAGATCCAGTGATGATGATCTAGATCGAGTGATGATCCAGATCTAGTGATGATCCAGATCCAGTGATGATGATCTAGATCGAGTGATGATCTAGATCTAATGATGATGATCTAGTGACGATGTTCCAGCTCGAGTATGATCCAGTGACGATGATCCAGATCGAGTGATGATCCAGATCCAAGATGAAGATGGCTTGAAGATGCAGATGATGAGACGAACCAGAGAAGAAGACCAGTGATGAAAATTGTGTTGAGAGAATACATTCCTAGTTAAGAGGGAGTGTTGATGTAATTGTAACTTCAAAATGTATTCACTTGTATTTCTTATCTATTGTAACCTGATGTTTATTCCAGGATGTTATCATGTTATGTCACACCCCGATGTTCCGATCGGGAGAATCAATAATGTAAACAAGTCATGTCAAGTCATAGTGGATAACCCTCCAATTGTCTAAGGGTTAAAGTCCCCACAGTTCCGGGGCACTAGGGTTATTAGACTCTCCAAGTAGAGGTCGGCCCTAGTAGGGTTTTAGTCATGTCAGGATTAGTATAAATAGAGAGCTGGACCCTCTATTTAGAACACATCACTCACACACTCAAGTGTAGCGCATAGTTGAGGAAGGAGAAGACACTGGGTCTAGAAAAGAAGAAGATTACTGCTGTTGCTAGTGCATCTTACTATTTTGGGGTTTTACCTTTTGTGTTGATTCTATCTATGAGGAAGTTGCAGGGTTTTCTCCATTTATGGTTTCCCCAATGAAAAACACTGTGTTCATTGTCTCTTGTGTTTGATTGTTTTACTTGTTGTTCTCTCAGTAAAGATCCTATCATAATGCTAGCTTGAATGTTGAAAAACTAACACCACCCACACTCCCTCTTCTCCATTTCCATTGAGCCACTGCTTCCCCATCCAAGAGAGGTGCTTCCACAAGCTAGGGCATGGTGGCCCATTTCCACCCAAGAGAAGGTATAACCATATTTCATGTTTTGTTTCTTAGTTTCTTAGTTTTCTTTGCTTTCTAACCCTTATTTCATTTGCAGGTTTTAGATCTAACATTGTTTTGCAGGTGTTTCAATCTATTGTAGCTTAGGATTTATTTGCAGGTATTTGGAGGCGAAACCCTAACCCTTGTGTGCAGAGGGGTTCATCATTGCTTCTATCTCCTTTCTGATCTTAGCTTAGTTTACTGTTCTATTTATTTACCATACGTTTTATTTTCTGCATTTACCCACCAGCAGGAACCTACCCTTCTGCCCTATAGGCAAAAGGGAGCCATTCCTGCCCCTGTAGTAGGGAGAAATCCCTGCTACAGTTATTGTTTGCAATCTTATTTTGTATTGAATATTGCATAGAATCCTTGTGATTTAAGAATTTCAATTGGTGTTACCCTCATTTCTGTCAATTCTCCCTTCAAACCTAGGTTATATCATGACATTATGTTAGAGTCTAAGCTTGTGAATCATCTAAAGAACCAATATTATGCCCATATTTTGGCATCATGTGTGAGATTGCAAAAAAAAAGTCCTATATGTGGTCTATGCACGTTCCACCGTTACTTTTCCCCTTTCCACTAGCTTGCATGTGGAACTTAGTTGTTGAATATTTATTATTAGGAATTGGTTCCACTACGCTCGCTTCACATCTTTTATATATGACCATATGAAGGATTCATATACAATTAACACAATGATTGGATGGGTAAAGGACCGTTATTTAAAAGGAAATTAAAGACTTGGGTTCATTTTGCATCATTATACAACCCCCATACTTATTCTCACTATGTAAACTCCCCTCAAAAGGAGGCATGTAGTCATTTTATATGCCCTTCACTTAATAAAGATTTTAAAACACCAATTTAATGATTTCTCTGTTTTATTGGAGAAAACAAAAAGGAGGAAAAAAATCACATTTTCCTTATTAAAAGCCGTAGTCAAGGGGAAATTGATCTATGACTAAGTTTTCCCTCACAAATGACACCAACCAACATTAATCTCCTTCTTGGTTAGTTGAAATTTTTAATTAGCATGGGATGAATTGTTGTGTTCGATTACAATTATGCTTATGCAGTTTGTTAGTGATGGTTTTCCATTCCAAATGAGTTTTGACATTGACACGAGTTTGTTAGATGAGATTTTTCAACAAGGGGTTCAAGAGTTCTGGAAGAGGACCAAGACAAAGGCACCATGATATATGGAAAAAATGAGGTAAAAAGAAAATAAGGTTCTTAGTGCATTTTGATGTCGACTCTAAGGAGTTCAATTAGTTGGCTCAAAAATGACATTTGTTTCTGAGTGGATAGACTTAGGCGTAGCCCTTGATTTCCCCTCTTATACCTATACAACCCCATCTAAGCATTATGGAGGAACCACATATTTCCCTCGACCATGAAGATAATGGTTGGGGTGATACCCTCACCATCCTTACTCTAGAAATGTTGGTTGGGGAGTGCTTGAACGTCAACAACAAAACCCATTTTGAAAGGCATGCAGATCTTGAGTCGCCCCTATTTGAAAATCATGTTAATGATAAAGGAAAGCGACCTACTCTCAATACACCACATCCAGTTAATGTGAAATAATAACCAATTATTCTTGCTATTGTTCAATTAGAGACAAATGTTTCCAAGTCAAAAGGAGGAACTAGGAAAGACATCACTTTCCTAAATATTCACCCAACAATTTCATTATGTTGATGTTACTTGAGGCAACTTTTTTGTTGTTGTTTATGGTAGTTAAGCTGCACTATGGATTCGAGAACGTGGTATCTTTTGAGTTGAATTACTCCTATTGAATGGGATTTTATATAAAAATATCATAAGTGCAATTTTGATGACTTGTCAATGCAATGTTACATGCTTTACTCCTACTTGGATGGGCATGGACGGTTCATTTGAAATGCTTATTTTGGGAGTTACAAGTGGAAGTATACTTGTGATTATGAATGTATGTTTATTTCCTCGTTGATATATCGCATGTATTGTGAATGTATGATAATGTGTGTTGCAAATTCATGGACTATGAAGTTGTTTGTATGAGAATGATACCATATGGGAGGTATAAGGTCGCTTCAACCTTAAGAATTCATCCCACATGATGGTTGGTCGACGATGACATGTGATAATAATATGAGATGCCCCCCACATCCATTTTCCTCTATTTTCACCTCATGTTTTACTAGGTTGATTTACGGTTGTTACTTTACCCCCCCAAAACAAAATTAAAAGTATTCCCTTTCTTCTTCTTTAAAAAAAAAGAGGAAAATAAAATAAAGGAGCCATTATTGCAATCTCCTCATGTTTTCATTTGAATGTTATTTGTATGGTCCGAAAAATGTTGGGAACAGTTTGAGTATTTCTTGGTCCAAGCATTCACAAAGACTTGTAAACACCTATCAGACCAGAGATGCATTCTGAATTTGATCTATTTTAATAAAAATAATTATTTGAGCTCTTATATTTGTTAAAGTTACAACATCATGAGTCATTCTCCAAGGAAATCTTGTGCACTAGGATTGGGCCTTATGTGTTGAGGTAATAGGGAGCCTCAGTTGGACTTAGGAAACTTGGAGTAAAATTCCTAGGTTGGACCCAAGAATGACTAAGCCTTATGTGTAAAGGTTAATCCTCGTGTGTTGAGGTCAATACTTTGATATGGCAAAGTGATGATGTTGTACAGTCTTGTTAGAAAAGGATAAGGACATGTGTTAAGGTGGGCCTCATGTGTAGAGGCAATAATTTTCTAGCTGAAGCATGTTGATGTGTGGCATTCTACTAACCATGATATAGCTATTAAGTCTCCTCTAGAGACTTATCACCCCTAGAGTGAATACTTTAGCATAAGGTCACTTGTCACAGACAATAGAATGATATGACCATACCAATGGACAAATATCCTTAGTATAATTGTTATGATAGATAATTAATGTGATAGATAAAAGTGGGCACATATGGATCATGCAGATAAGATAGAGAAAAAAGAGATAGCATGCATAGGGAAATAGAGAATTTGAATCCCTCATTATAATTAACTTCAGTTAAATATAGAATTCAATTTCACATGTTATTGACTTCAGTTAATGTGGAGAGAACTAAGTTTGTTAACTTCAACGACATTAACAATGCAAGCTTTGGTTAAATAAAAAGAACTCGGTGTATTTGCTTCAATGACGTAATCATAGTAAGACTTTAGTTAAAGGAATTAAATAAAGTGTTAATAAATAAAATATAATTAACTAAAGTGATTTGCATGGAAATACTTTAGTTAAACTAAAAGACAACACTTAAGTTAGCTATCTAATTGTATGATTTAGCCTCCAGACAATGTTTGAGTTCAATGACAATCATTAAAGAGATGCCTTGGTCGAGTCATGAACTCATTATGGTGATCCAGTTTACTAGCATCCAAGGCAAAAGGGTGAGTATGTGTGTAGGGTTTTCCTACTAGTTCAAAAAGTGTGAATTGGTGTGTAAGGTTTGCTCTTGAATGTTGAAAGGGAGAATGGTTGAAAGTACAAACTTTAATAGTGCAAATAGTGGAAATTGACTTGTATGTTGGGAACACTATTGAGAACCTCCTTCCATCTCTATTCTCTATTGCTCCATGATAACACCTGGGGTGTTGATTCTCTCTTATCTTGCACCTGGGGTGTTGAAAGAAATATGTTGTTGTAAAAGACATTCTTTGCCATCTACCTGTATTATACTTTGGATATTTGCTGGGGTTTCTCTCTCTCGTTGTTTTTAGGGTTTTCCCCAAGGTATATATTATGTTATGTGTGATTTCTTATGTATATGAATGTTCAAATTGTTTCAAGTACTCAGTAATTCTACATTTACATAACATCAAAGCTCAACAAAAAATTCAACATGGTATCAAAGCTCAGGGCATGAAGGAGTTAAGTTTTGGAAAGAAATCTTGAGCCTACATAGATCCCAAGAAGTTGAGCATAGTACCTGAATATCAATGACTTCAATCTCTATGAGACCGGAATGCCAACTTTAAGGCACCTTAAATTTCAACGCTTGGAAGGCCAAGATCCTAAACATCCTAGAAGAGCATGACTTAGATGGCTACATATCCAACATTGTGGAAGAGCCTACATCGAATGCAAGGCGCGTTTGTTTCAAGAAGAAGCAAGCTAAAGTCAAGCAGATCATCTATGATTCGATGAAAGACAACTTGATGATGATGATTATTTCGTTGGATATCACAAAGGAATGCTTTGATACTTTGACAAAGCTCTATGAGAAGAGGGAATTGAAGAACAACATTCAGAATTTGAAGACGAAGAAGGATGAGACAGTGGAATCCGTCTTCACAAATATCTCTCATGTAAGAGATCAACTCACAAGCAATGTAGTAGTGGTGGATGAGGATGAGCTCATTCAGACGGTTGTTGATAGTCTTCCACCTTCATGGGTAACATTCCTAGCTACCATAAATGGTTGAGATGAATAAACTAACTTTGAGAGATTGTAGCACGATTGTATCCAAGAGGAAGGGTGAATCCAAAGCAAGTCTACTTCTTATAAAGAATAAAACCTTGCCCTTGGGGCAAGTAAGTGTTATAGTTAAAACATCACGAGTCTATATCCAATCCAATCTTGTGTCTAGATTGGATCTCATGTGTTGAGGTAGGGATCCTGAGTTGGACTAAGGAAATTGGAGTAAATTCTTGGGTTGGACTCAAGAATGACTAAGCATTAAGTGTAAAAGGTTATTCCTCCTGTATTGAGGTGAATACTTTGATATGTCAAAGTGATGATGTTTGTATTGTCTTGTTGGACAAGGCTAAGTACTTGTTTGTCAAGTCAGATCCTCATGTGTTGAAGTGGACCTCCAGTGTAGAGGTGATGTTTGCATGTCAAATCATTAATGATGTGTGATGTATTACCAACCTTGGTCACAAGGCTATTGAGTCTCCTTTAGAGACTGGCCACCTGTAGAGTGAATTACTTAAGCATATGATCACTAGTCTCAGAGCAATATAATATGATCACATCGTATGATAAATATTCTTAGTATAATATGATATGGTAGATAAATTAAAGTTATCACATATTAACCATGTAGATACGATAAGGGATAAAGATAAAATGAATAGAGAACAAGAGAATTCGAAATTTCTCATGAGAAGACTTCAATTGATTAAAGTGAACTCAATTTGTTAAGATTAAGTAAAAGTAACAGTGTATGCCTCAATTAGTTAAAGGATAACTAATAGTGGTCACTTTAGTAAATCAATCAACATGATTTTAGTTAAGAATAGTCAACTAAAGTGTTAATAAAAAGGAACTAGTTAACTAAAGTGTTTTGCTTGACGACACTTTAGTTAAATTAAAGTACAACACTCAAGTTATGACACTCGAGTTACAACTATTGCATGATGCCACTTGAGTTGGCATCCTAAATAAGTGATACTACATCCATTTAGTAGGTGAGTTCATCCCAAAGTCAGTAGAGCATGATTTAATGTCAAATATGAAAGACATTGTGTATTGTGTGTGCAAGATTGAATAAACTAAGGTGCGTAGAAATTCTCCAAGAAGAGAATTCACTATAGTTTGCATGGGAGCCTAATTTCCCATGCAGTGATTCACTACTTCTTGCATGAGACTATTTTTGGCAAGTTATTAACGATTTGGACACATTAAAAAGCTCATCTAGTTGATCTCTCTTCTCTATTGTTGAGTATCTACACCTGGGGTGTTTACTCTCCCTTATCTTGTACTGGCGGTGGCGAACGTAAAGAATTAAAGATCAAAGCTCAACAAAAATTCAACATGGTATCAAATCAAATTAGGGAGTGAAGGAGCTAAGTTTCAGAAAGCAAGCTTGAGCCTACGTAGATCCTGAGAAGTTAAGCACAATACTTGAAGACACTAGCATCGATATCAGTAAGAACAAAAGATCGGCTTGAAGGCACTTCCAACTTCAACACTTGGAAGGCTCGAATTCTATACATTATGAAAGATACTGACTTAGATACCTACGTATCCAATGTCGTGGAAGAACCCACTTCTAATGCAGGGCACACTAATTACAAGAAGAACCAAGCCAAATCCAAGCATATCATTTATGATTTAGTGAAGGTCAACTTAACGACGATGATCACTCCTTTGAAGACCACAACAAGCTTCAAAACCCAAAGATGGAGAAGGACGATACAATGGTCTCTTTATTCACAAATATCGCTCAAGTAAGAGATCAAATTACTAGCATTGGAGTAGTGGTGGATGAAGATTATATCATTCCCATTTTTTATGGTCTCCCATCGACATGGGAGACATTATTGGATATTGTTAATGGTTGGGAGGTGGAAACTAAATTTGAGAGTTTTTTATGGCCTCCCATCTCACTTGCATCTATTCTAGGATGGAAGCTTTACCAGATGAATGTGAAGACAACCTTCCTCAATGGTGAGGTTGACGAAGAGGTTTACATAAAACAACCTGAGGGGTTTGGGAAGAAGTCCCATGTACGAAAACTAGAGAAATCCTTGTATGGTCTTAAGCAAGGATTAAGGGCTTGGTATTTGAGGACTGATAACTATTGGGCTTCTCTAAGAGTGAAGTTGATCCTGTACTTTAATATTGTAAAGAACCAACCTCTGATATTGGTTCTCTATGTTTTGATTCCTTTATAGAGAGGAACAACAGACAGTTTGGTGCAAGAGGGGGCTCACTTATGAGTTCAAAGACTTGAGCCTTATGCACTACTTTCTCGGTCTTGAAGTTTGGCAAAGGAAATATAAGATTTTCCTTTTGCAAAGAAATCTCACAATATATGTATTGCAAAGGTTTGGTATGATGGATTGCAAATCCATGACCATGCCATTGGTTTCTAGTTTGAGGAAACTACATGAGTCAGATTCTGGATCGGATCCAGTGGATTTTACTAAGTATAGTCAACTCATTGGTCCCTTAATGTACTTGATACATAGTATACATGTTACATGTTATGATGTGAGTAAGATCATGTCTAATCCTAGACATAGACATTGGATTGATACAAAGCGTGTGCTTAGGTACCTTTGAGGTACATTTTTCTTATGGACTTAGATATGGCTCCAGTGGTGAGGTAAAGTTACCTGGTTATGCCAACTCCAATTAGGATAGCAATATTGTGGCTAGTATTATAGAAGCAAAGTGTATTACAACTAGTACTACATAAGCAAAAGTTTATTGCAACTAATACTACAGAAGCAAAGTGTCTTGTGTCTAGTACTACATAAGCAAAAGTGTGTTGGATGTGGATCCTTATTTTTTAGATGTTGTTCAACCATGTTTGTACCCTAGTTTTACAATACACTCGTCTTGGCAGGGGGGTGCAAGAGGACATCATCCCCCCAGTGGGGGTTTAGGGATGAAGCCCCCAAAATATTTTTTAGGGATGTTTGTTAGCCAATAGTTTACGGGCCCATGGTATTTTCCCATGGTAATTCTCATATAAAAGGAAATTATTGTACTACAACTGTGTATTGTATTGTAGCATTGTAAAATAAACTTTGTGATTGTGTGAGAGAGACCGTGAGAGAGTGAAGAGGAAGTGCAATGAGTTTGTTGTAGGTTGTATCCCTTCATTTTTGCTAGATGGTATAGTAAGAAAAGGACTAGAAATTTCTGTGTGGACGTAACCCATATTGTGTGAACCATGTTATATTGGTTTCTCTCTTGTAGTGTGTTTATGTTTTAATATTTGCATCTTGTTTATTGTTATTGCTCTGCGATCCTGTTTTTCTAACAAAGTGTATTGCGACTAGTACTACAAAAGCTAAGTGTATTGCAGCTAGTACTACAAAAACAAGGTGTATTGAGGCTAGTACTACAAAACAAAGTGCATTTTAGCTAGTATTACAGAAGCAAATTATATTGCGGATAGTACTACCTGCTAAGAAGCAATGTCACTTAGGAAGCTACCTACTAGGTTGTTTGGGGAGAAGCTTGAGAATACAGACATTCTCTCTAATAATCAGAGTTGTATTATGCTCTTAGAAAACCCTGTGTTTCATGATAAGTCAAAACACATTGAGATGAAGTATCACTTCATCAGAGACATGGTCTAGAGAGGTGTGATAATACTTTTGTACGTCACTACTGAAGAGCAGATTGTAGATGTGTTAACAAATCCTTTGTCAGTGACGAAGTATATGTACTTCTGACACAAGCTGGATATGGAAAAAATGCCTCCCTCATTGAGAGGGAGTGTTAAAGTTACAACATCACGAGTTATTCTATAAGCCAATCTTGTGTCTGAATTGGGCCTCATGTGTTGAGGTAGGAGCCTAACTTGGACTCAGAAAATTGGAGTAAATTCTTGGGTTGGACTCAAGAATGACTAAGATTTCAGTGTAAAAGGTTATTCCTCTTGTGTTGAGGTGAATACTTTTATATGTCAAAGGGATGATGTTGTACAATATTATTGGACAAGGCTAAGGACTTGTATGTCAAGTCAGATCCTCATGTGTTGAGGTGGACCTCCAGTGTAGAGGTGATGCTTTGCATGTCAAAGCATTAATGTTGTGTGATGTATTACTAACCTTGGTCATAGGGCTATTAAGTCTCCTTTAGAGACTGTCCACCTCTAGAGTGAATTACTTTAGCATATGATCACTTGGTTCATGAGTAATATAATATGATCACAACATCTGAGAAATATTCAGTATAATATGATATGATTGATAAACTAAAGTTAGCACATGTTGACCATGTAGATAAGATAAGAGATACAGATAACATGCATATAGAACAAAAGAATTTGAAATTTCTCACGAGAAGACTTCATTTGATGAAAGTGAACTCAATTTGTTAAGCTTTTGTTAAAGTAACAATGAATGCCTCAATTAATTAAAGGAGAAATTGTAGTGGTCACATTAGTAAATCAATCATCATGATTTCAGTTAAGAATAGTTAACTAAAGTGTTAATAAAAATGAACTAGTTAACTAAAGTGTTTTGCATGACGACACTTTAGTTAAACTAAGAGACAACACTTAAGTTATGACACTTGAGTTACAAATATTGCATGATGACACTTGAGTTAGCATCCTAACTAAGTGATCCTACATCCAGTTAGAAGGAGAGATCACCCCGAAGTCAGTAAAGCATGATTTAATGTAAAAAATGAAAGGCATTGCACATTGTGTATGTAGGATTGAAGAAACCGTAGGTGTAGATCAATTCTCCAAGAAGAACATTCGTTATAGTTTGCATGGGAGCCTAATTTCCCATGCATCGATTCACTACTTCTTGCATGAGACTGATTTTGGTGAGTTATTAATGTGTTCGACTTATTGCAAAATTCATCTAGTTGATCTCTCTTCTCTATTGCTTAGTATCTACACCTGGGGTGCCAAAAGCAATCTGCTATTCTAAAAGACGTTTTCTGTCGTCTATCATAATTATACTAGGAATATTTCCCAAGGGTTTTCATTCTCATTGTTTTGAGGTTTATCCCAAGGGTACATCCTATGTTATGGTTGAATGTTTGTGTATATGAATGGTTTATTGATTTCAAGCATTCAATATTTCTGCACTTAAAGAATTAAAGATCAAATCTCAACAAATATGAAGAGAGGAAAGAAATATTTATAATGTAATAAGTTTCATCATCAAAAGGAGAAGGAACACAGTGAGAACTTTGATAAGTTGAAGCTCAAGTGCTACAACTGCAATAAGAAACACCATTATGCAAGAGAGCGCTGAGGAAAGGCAAGAGGAAAGTTAAAATATATACTCTACTGCTACAGAGGATGAACCTCCAAGAAACAACTCTTCCAATGATAAGGAGACAAGGAATGTAGAAGATGACAACTGCCAAAAGGAGTTTTTCCTTTAGTGTACCAATGATTGCATAATATCTAGATGAGGAGTTTGTCATTGGTGATAATTGAATACCTAAGGACTCCAATAATCTCTGCAAAGAAGCAGAGATCTAGAGGGATCCCACAAAACAATAAAAGATAAGTATTTGTATTTTGACTATCAATTGCTCTTATAAATCAAATATGAATGTGTTTTAATACATAATTCATTACAATTATATGCAAATGTGTATTCCTAGAATTAGGAAGTATGTTATAATATAGCATGATGAGAATATGATATAGTTTATTTTTATTAATGGATAGTAAGCTCTTGTAGTATATGTTATGATTGAGTGAGTATCATACAGTGTTGCATTTCAATCCATGATATATGGATGGAGGTTGTGCTGAAACATTGGTTAAAATGTTTGCATGACTTTGTGAACTATTGCCATTGCATTAAATATTAATATGGTTGAATTTCATGATCATGCGATGTTGATAACCATTTGACTGAATTTGGTTTGTAGGGAAATGCTATGACCAATAAAGAAGAATATCAAATATGAAGTCAGTTTGGTTACAAATACCATATTTGAAGGAAAGTAAAAGATCTAAGATTTTAGGAGAAGATCATAATACATCCCTCATGCTATTCTAAAAGACTCCCCCAAAAAAAATTCAATAGTGAAGAAGATTTTCGGTTGTCATTGATGTACCAACAGAGAAGAGGATAACGATGGATGATCTAGATTCTGATTCTCCCTATTCAAATGTCAAGAGGGAGAAGCTAGAAGATCCCTCAAATTCGCTAGCTCCCGAAGAACTAGTAGAACCAATTGAAAGATCACTTGATGAACCTCTTTCTAAGAGAAGATCTGCATGGTGTGAAGACATTCTACAAGATGCAGAAAGGCATGGATCACAATTAGGCTCATTCAGAGAGCAAAATAAACCTGAAATATACTTAGGGTATGTTGCACTGATGAGTCACATCAGTTATTCAAAACCTTCCACCTATTAAGAAACCTCTAACACCCCTATTTCGACCCCGTGGTATTTTGATTGTACATGATGTAAATATTGTATGGAATCATGGCAAGGAGCTCAAGGACAAGGCCCTACCATTGATTGATGTTTTGTGTATNCATGATTTCACAAGGAATAGGGAGAGGGAATTATTCAGACCTTCATCCTATGGGGAAAAGCCATGTGTCCAAAAGAAAACACCCAAAAATGTATGCCCATTCCCTCATGCATTCATGTTTTCATCTTCCCTCACGTTTTGGGGGTATGCAGGCCGTTTTGATCATCCATCCTTCATTCATGGTGGGCACTTATGCAGTTGATTTTTCTTTTCCTCAGTCCTCCATCCCCTATTTTTCCCTGCATGTTTTTTGCATTTGTTTTCATTCTCCCATGGCTTGAGAATTGTCTTGGCAATGCCCAACAAATGGAAGAGGGAAGCACGATTTCAGAGTGGTGGCTAAGCCGTCTTCACCCACTTGAAGTTATTGAACGTTCTGTGAAGTCGATTTTGGTCATAAGGTTGTTGTTCCCTGATTTCCATTGTTGTTTTGGCTTCGATGATGTTTTCATTCAATCCCAGAACTTGTAATTGTTGTGTAGGCATTCTTCGTTTGGCCTGAACGATTTGGGTGTGAAAAGAGGTCGTTTTTTCCTTTGGAAGGCCATCCAACGTTTATTGAATGATTTGGGTCACTTGGGTTGTTTTCCCCATTTTCCATATTCGATTTTGGGTTCCCAGGATGTTTTGTGCATACCCAGAACTGGTCTTTTGTTGTGTAATGCATCC
The DNA here is from genome assembly GCA_001517045.1 of Pseudotsuga menziesii. Classification (NCBI taxonomy): domain Eukaryota; kingdom Viridiplantae; phylum Streptophyta; class Pinopsida; order Pinales; family Pinaceae; genus Pseudotsuga; species Pseudotsuga menziesii. Next base: position 632,798 of record LPNX010374032.1, read on the forward strand.
TTGTGTTGGATTGGCTGAGTAAGTCCAAGAACCCATATGTTATTGAGCTGAATATGTTTGGATGGGATCATTGGCTTTACTGTGGGTGTATAGCCCCATTGTGTGTGAGTTCCCCTAGTTCCTTGTGGAAATCATGCCCAACTCGGGGGTGGCAGTGATGCTGAGAGATTAAGGAGCACATTAACCTATGGTTTGGTGGAATGTTATAGCAACATAGCTAGTTGCGGGAAAGCTTCTTCTTAAGATAGGTATTCTTGTGCATTTAACCCCTACAATGTATTTGCTTGTAAATTATTCATGAACATGTGGAATGCTTGAACATGATGAATGTTGCTTGTTTTATGAGTTATGAACAACATGAATGCGTTGAATGAATGTGTATTGCTTCTGCTGTAGTTGCTTTTGGCATCTGTAAACGTTTTTATGTTCAATGAATTTTTATGGTTTATGTTTTATGAGGGCTTAGATTGGTCGGATTGGTGATGGCATGAATGATCAAATCGGTCCAAGACTTCTGTTAGCAGGTTAAATTTCAGCAGAAATCTCCTTCCGCAACTTGCAGGATGCGGGATGTGGAAACGTCCTTCTATAAATCTCTATTTTCGCAGTTTTCCTTCTGCAACTTTCCTTTCCGCATGCGGGATGCGGCGTCGCAGATATCTAATTCCGCAACAGTCTATTCCGCATGCAAGATGTAGAATGCGGGACCGCAATTTCCATATTTCCCTTGATTCCGCATACTCAAGCTTCATCACCATTGATTTTTGCGTGTTGATTCGCAGCCATTGATCTATTTCTAGATGCATAATAGATTGTGACCGTCGATTTCCGCCGTGATCTTTCTCCACCGTTCGATATCCTCTGAGATTTTTCTTCGTAGATTGTCGAATGGATCATTGACAGGATCAATTTCTCTACTGTTGGGAAGTTAGAGAATTTACACAGACTTGAATAGATTTAACTTCGAGTTGGATGCTCCTACATCGGTTAGGTAGCAGAAATGGTCGCATTCTTTCATCAAATGTGTGGAAATATGGTCGCGTTTATCCTCTAAGGCGGAAGGGGACGTGACAGTATGGTATCAAAGCTATTGGTTGCGGCACTAGGGCCTAAATGGGCCAAGTTGAATAGATAAAAATGGAAAAGAACACCCAAGTTGTGATTTGATAGGGCTGTTGGTTGCATCATTGGTATAAATGTGTCGAGGAAATTGGTTGCAGAAAGAAAACTACAACAATAAAGAGAAGAATTGATAAACTTAACCAACCCAACGAAATGCACCATGACCATGATCTAGAATTCTACTACGATCTTGACCGATCATGCCTACAATAAGAAATTGGTAAGTAATTTCTTTTGATTTATGAGATTGTCTAACAAATGTTGTTGTTAACACATTTTGCAGAGTCATAGTGCAGATTGAAAATTTGATATTGGTCCGACCAAGAGGGTCAAAAAAGATCAGTGCCAAGAAGATTAACAACATGGATGATGCATAGGATCCCTGTGGGCATGAAAAATATGCTAAGGGGGGAAAGCCAAGAGACCCACAAGAGGCCAGAAAGCCATTCCAATGCTGGAGATATGGAGGAACCCATTTGTGTTGGATTTGTCCACATGGGGAAGGGCATGTAAGGTCAGCTTACAATGTCCAAGGTCATGGAACTGAAGCTGTTGGGAAGTGGGGACAAGATAATTCCCCAGATGATGTAGCTACTATAAGAAGCCTGAGGGCAGAGTTGCAAGATTGCAAAGAAGAAAATAAAAGGTTGGTCAAGGATTTGGTAGAGAAAAACTAGTTGACTACCGCCATGCTACAGAGTTTGGTAGATCTCCAAAAGCAGATAAAATCTAGGAATCCATTAACATAGATAGAAGGAAGTAGGAGAAACTCCCACGAGAAGAATGAGAAGCTTAACCCAAGGAAGAAAGGTTTTAAACCTTCTCACCTCCTAAAGCAGCGAAGGCATCTATCACAAGTTGTGATTGAGCCGACTAGAGTGATGAGGGAAAAGCTAAAGGAACCACTCAAATGTTGGGGATGTGAAGGACCCCATCTGCATAGGAATTGTCCACTTGAGAATAAGAATGAGGGTCAAGTCCCTATCACCCAAGAAGCTGAAACTGTGGGTCAGGAAGCACGAATCATTCCTAAAATTTGTGTAGTGTTAGAATACCACCAGGCAGTCCTAAATCAACTATGGTGGAAGTTGAGGGTGAGATCATTGAACAAATTGTTTTTGTTTTGATTGACCCTAGATCAACTCACAACTATATCACTCCTAGACTTGTTGAGATTTGCACCTTCAAGAAGTCAAAGTATAGAAGATCATGGTTAGTCCAACTAACCACTGGAATCAAGAAGAAGGTTAGTGAAGTGGTGATTAAATGTCCATTGGTCATGGATGGGTTAGTCACTTGTGCATATCTGAATGTTCTACCACTTGGATCATATGATGTCCTCATTGGAATGGATTGGTTGGAAGCACATAGAGGAAAGCTTGATTGTTACAACAAGACTTTTGAGTGCTTGGATGACGAAGGAAACCTAAGGGTTGTGAAAGGCTTTCCAGGAGTGATCTCTAGAGGGAATTATTCAGCAATGCAACTGAAGAAGTTTTATGGGAAAGGCTGCAGAGGGTATGCAACTCATGTTTTGGAGGCAATAGAATATGATACTCTTAGGTTGGAGGGATTTCATATGCTAAAGGAATTTAGGAATGTTTTTCCTGATGAAATTCCAGGGATTCCTCCAAAGAAGGACATTAATCTCACCTTTGAGCTTGTTCTGGAGCAACACCAATGTCCCAGACACCCTGTAGGATGAGCATACCAGAAATCCTAGATTTAAAAATGCAACTGCAAGAGTTGGGGGAAAAGAAGCATCTCAGGCCAAGTGTGTCCCCGTGGGGAGCACCAGTTGGGGTTGAGAAGGAGAAAGATGATACACTTTGGTTGTGTATTGATTATAAACAGTTAAAGGTCACTGTGAAGGACAAGTATCCTTTGCCTAGAATTGATGAACTCTTTGATCAAATGAGAGGAGAAAAGGTATTTTCTAAGATTGACTTGGGATTTGATTACCATCAGGTAAGAATCAAAGATGAAGATGTTCATAGGACAACCTTTAGAGTAAGGTGTGGATCTTATGAGTTGGTAGTGGTACCATTTGGTTTCACAAATGCACCAACTCTATTTATATGCCTAAGGAATAATGTTTTCTGTAGGTACATGGGCAAGTATGTTCTTGTTATCCTTGATGACATTCCTACTTATTCAAAGGACGAGGAAAAACATGTGGAACAATTGAGGCTGACCTTGAAATTGCTTAGGAAGCATTAGCTGTATGCAAGGCTGAGCAACTATGACTTCTACAAAGATGGAATTCATTATTTGGGTCACATTATCTCAAATAAAGGGATATTTGTAGACCTTGGAAAGATTGAGGCCATGAGAAGTTGGCCTACTCCAAGAAAATTAACAGATGTAAAATATTTTGTGGGATTTGCAGGATAGTAGAGGAGGTTCACTAAAGAATATTTTGCAGGAAAAATTAAGTCTATTCATGGGATGAGGAAGCCTGCGTGTGAACTTGTGGTTCCATGAGGAAATGGCCTTTCCTGAAGACTGTAGGTAGAATGATCCGAGCATAGTAGTCTGGTGGTACCCACTTAAACCAAGGTAGGAAACTGCCATGTGCTGTGAGAAGGATCTCATGACTGAAATCTAAATTTCGAACAGAATAGATTTTGAACTTCAGATTTTAAATTTTGCTGATGATTGTTAATTAAATATTATTAACTGTTTGGATTATCTAAGATGGTGTCAAGATGACATGTTGTATGTGAATGTCCAGGTTTTGGGAAGCATGTGTAAGTCATGGATGAGTACTCCCCACTTGCAAAAGCCAAACAATATGAGGATGATCTCATGGTTGTAAAATCTGATTTTTCTGTGGGAAGCAGAATTGTGAATTCAAATTTTGATTTGAATATCAATGTTATTGATCATTTGATAATTGGAAATTTATCCAGGCATGAAATAGATTTCAAAATAAATGATTAAATTTTTATAATGACATCTCATATAAACTGCATGCTTGTATGTAACGTAGGTGAGATGATGAAAACATGTACTCATTGTACATGGATCCTTAGAAGGATGTACTTGGATACATAGCTTCTCGGAGGGATGTGCCTAGAATAGGTTTGAAAACCTATAATTGCAATTATTTTTATAATGAAATCTCATATAAACTACATGCTTGTATGTACTATAGGTGAGCTGATGGTGGTCCTCCCCTGGAGTACATAGCTCTCAGGAGGATACGTTTGAGAAAGATGACTCCTTTGGAAGGATGTATGAGAGTACATAGCCTCACCCCCTTTCCAGATAGGCACTGATATGCATCATTGGGGATGCCCATGGTGTAAGACATTCAGTTAGACTTCTTTATGCACAAATTCATGCCGTAAGGGGACTCTCACGAGAGTGGGGCCTCCGTGAAGAGAATAACCCCTAGGTATTATGATGTTTGGAAAATAAGCACTTGAGCATTGGTAAGCATGTGAGGAGGTGTTGGGCCCTTAAACTAGAGTCGTCATCAAGCACCCAATGAGGTGTTGGGCTCTAAAGCAGGGCTGATCGGATTTCGGTTGAGAGATGCTATACAGATAAGTATTGGATTACTTGGAAAATCCTGGTTGATTTTCTATAATTACACATGTACATAATGATTCAACTCGGATTTTGAAAATCTTGTTAAGAAATAAATCCTGCGAAAATGAATCTAACATTTGAATTAATCTGTTATGGTTCCTGGAAAGGAAGTGCCTGATCTTGGCGAGCACTCGAGGAGGTGCTAGGATCTTAAGCTAGAGCTGTCATTAAGCACCCAAGGAGGTGTTGGGCTCTAAAGTAGGGCTGATCAGATCTCGGTTGAGAGATGCTACACAGATAATGTCGGAGCATTGGTAAGCACTGGAGGAAGTGCTGAGCCTTAAGCAAAGTTTCCATTAATCACCCAGAGAGGTGTTGGGATCTAGAGCAGGGCTACCAGATCTTGGTTGAGATATTTTATACAGATAAGTATTTGGGTTACTTATCAAACTTTTGTTGTTGTTGATTTTCTATAAAAATACATGAGCATATGATGCAGCCATGATTTTGAAAATCTTGTTATAGATTTCACCTTATATGAATGAATATGACATGTGAAATAATTGTTGTGGTGCCTGGAAAGGAGGTGTCGAGCTTGGTGAGAACCTAGAGGGAGTTTTAGGCTCTAAAGCAGAGATTTCAAATCTCGGTTGAAGGATATTTTCAGGTGATCCGAGGCTTGCAAAAATTTGGCTACCCTTTAATGCCCACCCAAGTGTGGGGTGGGGCAGGGTTGTGAGTGCTATGATTGTATTAATCCCAGTTGGACACCTGTGGAACTAAAATATGATACTTATGCAAGATAAGTATTTGGTTCACTTAGGAACTTATTATTGGTTTCATGTCAGTATACATGTGCATGTGATTCATCTATGATTTGGGAAAATCTTGTGAAAACTAACATTGGAATTGACTCATTGCTTCGATTTTGAGCATAGGTATTGTTGGATGCCAAAGACATTGGAGATGTTCCAAGTTGCAGAGAAGGATTCTCCAAGACCAGCAAAAGATTCGGTGGTATGTGCTGATGCATACAATCAAGGACTTGGAGGAGTCTGTGTGCAAGACAATCGCTTAGTGGGACCAAGGAGGAGTTCCATATCATACCATTGGACAAGTGAAAATGTAGAATGAGCACCACGATCTTGATGAGGCTACGTGGGAGCTGGAGGATGCCATACGATTGGCACATCCTTTTTGGTTCAAATTTGCAGAGCACTGAGGGCGGTGCCACTGTAGCAATTGTTAAATTCTTGTAAAGCACTAAGGCCAGTGCTATTGAAGGGGGAGGGGAATGTAACACCCCAGTTTTGACCCCGTGTTATTTTGATTGTACATGATGCAAATATTGTATGGAATCATGGCAAGGAGCTCAAAGCCAAGGCCCTACCATTGATGGATGTTTTGTGTATAGGTGATCAAGGTTGATGCCTACGGTTTATGGTGCTAAGTCAAGCACAATATATATATTTGTGAATATCATGTAATTATGCAATTAATAGAATACCACAACTAGCTATGTACTGCAACGTTAAAGAGATGGGGGCATGATTTCACAAGGAATAGTGAAGGGGAATTATTCAGACCTTGAGCCTATGGGGAAAAGCCATGTGTCCAAAAGAAAACACCCAAAAACGTATGCCCATTCCCTCATGCATTCACGTTTCCATATTCCCTCATGTTTTGAGGGGCTGCAAGACGTTTTGATCATCCATCCTTCATTCATGGGGGGAGCTTACGCAGCTGATTGTTCTTCTCCTCAATCCTCCATCCCCTATTTTTCCCCTACACATTTTTGCATTTGTTTTCATTCTCCCATGGCTGGAGAATCATCTTGGAAATGCCCAATAGATTGAAGAGGGAACCACAATTTTGGAGTGGTGGCTAAGCCATTTTCACCCATGTGAAGCTATTGAATGTTTTGTGAAGTCGATTTTGGTCATAGGGCTGTTGTTCCCCGATTTCCATTGTTGTTTTGGCTTCCATGATGTTTTCCTTCAATCCCAAAACTTGTAATTGCTGTGTAGGCATTCTTCATTTGGCTTGAATGGTTTGGGTGTGAACATAGGTCATTTTTTGCTTTGGAAGGCCACCCAACGTTTTCTGAATGATTTGGGTCACTTGGGTTGTTTTCCCCATTTTCCATATTCGATTTTGGGTTCCCAGGATGTTTTGTCCATGCCCATAACTGGTCTTTTGATGTGTAATGCATCATTGTGTTGGCTTGGCTAAGTAAGTCCAAGAAACCATGTGTTATTGGGATGACTGTGTTTGGATGTGATCATTGGCTTGAATATGGGTGTATAGCCCCGTTGTGTGTGAGTCAGTGTCCCCTAGTTCCTTGTGGAAATCATGCCCAACTTGGGGGTGGCAGTGATGCTGAGAGATTAAGGAGCACAATGGCCTATGGTTTGGTGGAACGTTGCAACGACATAACTAGTTGCAGGAAAGCTTCGTCTTAAGATAAGTATTCTTGTGCATTTAACCCCTACAATGTATTTGCTTGTAAATTATTCATGAACATGTGGGATTCTTGAACATGATGAATGTTGCTTGTTTTATGAGTTATGAACAACATGAATGCGTTGAATGAATGTGTATTGCTTTTGTTGTAGATTGCTTTAGGCCATCTGCAAACGTTTTTATGTTCAATGCATTTTTATGGTTTATGTTTTATGAGGGCTTAGATTGGCCAGATTGGTGATGGCCTGAATGACCAAATCAGTCCAAGACTTCTGTTAGCAGGTTAAATTTAAGCAGAAATCTCCTTCCGCAACTCTTCTTTCTGCAACTTGCAGGATGTAGTATGCGGGATGTGGAAACATTCTTTTGTAAATCTTTATTTCTGCAGTTTTGCTTCCACAACTTTCCTTTCCACATGTGGGATGCGGCGTCACATATATCTACTTCTGCAACTAATTATTTCCGCAACGGTCTATTCTGCATGTGGGATGCATAATGCGGGATGTGGGACCGCAATTTCCATATGTCCCCTGATTCCGCAAACTTAAGCTTCTACACCGTTGATTTTTATGGGTTAATTCTCAGCCGTTGATCTGTTTCTAGATGCAGAACAAATTGTGACTATCGATTTCCGCCGCGATATTTCACCACCATTCGATCTCCTCTGAGATTTTTCTTCGTAGATTGTTGAATGGATCTCTGACAGGATCAATTTCTCTGCTGTTGGGAAGTTAGAGAATTTACATAGACTTGAAAAGATTGAACTTCGAGTTGGATTCTCTTGCATCGGTTAGGTAGCAGAAATGGTTGCGTTCTTTCATCAAATGTGTGGAACTATGGTCGTGTTTCTCCTCCAAGGCGGAAGGGGACGTGACAAAACCACTAAGCAACAAGTATGAAAAATGCGATGATTATCTATTCTGAGTTGTTCCTAAACCTGAGGGAAAGTCCATAGTAACTCCACCAGATGGATATAAAGACTACCTTCCTCAAATGGTGATGTTGAGGGAAAGGTTTACATACAACAACCTAAGGGGTTTGTAGTGCATGGGAAGGAGTCCCATGTATGCAAACTAAAGAAAGCCTTGTATGGGCTTAAGTAAGCTCCATAAGCTTGGTATTGGAGTTTCACAACTATATTCAGAGATTGAGCTTCTCTGAGAGCGAAGCTATTCCAAACTTGTACTTTAAGATTGTAAAGAACCAACCTCTAATATTGGTTCTCTATGTTGATGTTTTGTTCCTTATTGGAGAGGAACAACATATAATTTGGTGCAAGAGGGAGCTCACTTCTAAGTTTGAAGACTTGAGTCTTATGCACTACTTTCTTGGTCTTGAATTTTGGAAAAGGAAATATGAGATTTTTCGTTTGCAAAGAAATCACACAAATGATGTGTTGTGAAGGTTTGGTATGATGGATTGCAAATCCATGACCACACCATTGGTTTCTAGTTTGAGGAAACTACATGAGTCAGAGTCCGGATCAGATTCAGTGGATTCTACCATATGTAGTCATCACATTGGTCCCTTAATGTACTTGATACATAGTAGACCTATAATATATTATGATGTGAGTCAGATCATGTATGAGCCTAGAAATAAACATTGGATTGCTATTAAGCATGTCCTTAGGAACCTTTGAGGTACATTTTCTTATGGACGCATATATGCCTCGAGCGGTGAGGTAAATTTACTCATTTATGCCAACTCCAATTAGGATGTTAATATTGTGGCTAGTACTACAAAAGAAAAAGTGTATTGCAGCTAGTACTACAGAAGCAAAGTGTATTATGGATAGTACTATAGAAGCAAAGTATATTGCAGCTAGTACTACTTGCCAAGAAGCTATGTGGCTTAGGAAGCTACTAGTTGGGTTATTTTGGGAGAAGCTTGAGACTAAGATCATTCACTCTATTAAATAAAGGTGTATTAAGCTATTAAAAAACCCTATGAGATGAAGTATCGCTTCATCAAAGACATGGTCCAAAGAAGTGCCTCAATACATTGGTATTGATGAGGAGATAACAAATGGGTTATCTAAGCCTTTGTCCGTGACGATGTATAGATACTTTCAAGACAAGGTTGGTATGGCAGTGAATTCCTTCCTCATTGAGAGGGAGTGTTAAAGTTACATCATCATGAATTATTCTCCAAGTCGATCTTGTGCACTAGGATTGGGCCTCATGTGTTGAGGTAATAGGGAGACTGGTTTGGACTCATGAAACTTGGAGTAAAAGTATTGGGTTGGACCCAAGAATACCTAAGCCTTGTGTGTAAAGTTTAATCCTCATGTGTTGAGGTGAATACTTTGATATGTCAAAGTGATAATGTTGTACAATCTTGTTGGATAAGGCTAAGGACTTGTGTAACAAGTTGGATCCTCATGGGTTGAGGTGGGCCTCATGTTTAGAAGCAATGATTTGCTATTTGAATCATGCTGATGCATGACATTATACTAACCATTCTATAGATATTAAGTCTCCTCTAGAGAATGATCACCTATAGAGTGAATTAGTTTAGCATAAGGTCACTTGGAATGAATAATAGAATGATATGACCACATCAATGGGAAAATCTCCTTGGTATAATTGTTATAGTAGATAATTAATGAGATAGATACAATTGGGCACAAATGGATTATGCAGATAAGATAGTGAGATAAGAGATAACATGCATAGAGAAATATAGAATTCAAATTGCTCATGGTAATTAACTTTTGTTAAATAGAGAATTCGAATTGCACATGTTATTGACTTCAATTAATGTGGAGAGAACTAAGTTTGTTAAATTCAATGATATTAACAATGCAAGCTTCAACAAAATAAAGAGAAATTAGTGTATTCTCTTTAGTGATGCAATCAATACTTCAAATATTAAAGGAGTTAACTAAAGTGTTAATAAATACATATCTAGTTAACTAAAGTGATTTGCATGGCAATACTTTAGTTGAACTAAAAGGAGACACTTAAGTTAGCTATCTAACCGAATTATTGAGCCTCTAGTTAATGTTTGAATTCAATCTCAATACAATCAATAAAGAGATGCCCCTTGGTTGAGTCATGAACTCATTTTGGTGATCCAGTTTACTAGCATCCAAGGCAAAAGGGTGAATCAGTGTGCAGGATTTGCTTACCAGTGCCAAAAGTGCAAATTGGTGTGCAAGGTTTTCTCTTTAGTGTTGAAAGGACGAATGATTGAGAGGATAAAGTTTACGAGTGAAAATAGTGCGAATTGACTTGTATGCTAAGCATATTGCTGAGAAACTCCTTCCGTATATGTTCTTTCTTGATCTGTGATAACACCCGGGGTGTTGATTCTGTCTTATCTTGCACCTAGGATGCCAAAATAAATCTGTTATTGTAAAATACATTCTCTGCCATCTACCAATATTATACTTTGGATATTTGTTGGTGTTTTTCTCCCTCATTGTTTTGAGGGTTTTCCCTAGGGTATATATTGTGTTATGTTGATTGCTTATATATAAGAATGTTCAAATTGTTTCAAGTACTTAGTAATTCCACATTTAAAGATTAAAGATCAAATCTCAACCAAAAATTCAACAACATTCTCTAATGTTCTTGTGTTTTCTAGCTTTTCACTCCTTTAAACACTCTTCCATTTTTTTTTGAATCTTGACAGTTAGTTTATATCATCTAAATTTATTTTTGTCACTATAAGTTATGTGTATCAAGCACTCTGTTTGAAGCAGTTAAAGCACATTTAAAAGCATAATAATATAAGAATAAGATATATTATGAATGATTGGAGTTATAATATATTTATATTTAAGTTTATTTCATTTTTTGTACTTGATTAATTGTTTGTCAGTTAGTATTTCTTCTTATTATATACAAAACAAAAACCATATATTGGCTAAAATTAGCAAGAATCTTTGATTATTGAGAGAATAATGAACTTAATACATATTCGTAGGAGGCTTTGAACATATGGTGGCATTCCTGCCTCTTCCCATTTAGCCTCATAGGTGGTTGATTTTGTTGATCTCAAGAGGCCCATGTTTTGGATCAACAGGACTATCTAGATTGCTAAGAACTGTTACGATTAAAACAAAAGCAAACCAAAAATCCATAAGCATGAAAGGAGAAGAAGATGGAGAAATTTGATCAAATAAAGAGAGCATTCAAGCATACTCATTACAAAAATCAACAAGTGCAACCAATACATGGTGAGGTTAATCAAACTAAGTTGATATGAGAGAAGCCAAGGGAGCATATATAATGTTAGGGATGTAGAGAAGATCACTTGCTTAAAACTTGTTCACATTGAAATGGGAAAGCAAAGCATGTTCACAACATTCAAGAGGATAAAACTACATGTAGAAAGGATTGTCTCTAGGATCTATGCCACACTAGAGGACTACCAAGCAAATAATCAATTAGTTATGGTTGAAGTTGAATGTAAGATTGCTAAGCAATCTATTTATATTTTAATTGATCCCATATCTAGTCATGGTTATGTTATTCCTAGATTTGTTAGAATTTGTTCTCTTGAGAATAGCAAGCGTATTAAATCTTGGTTAATCCAATTAGTCACTGGAACCAGGAAAATTCCAATGGAGTGGTAGATAAACATCCATTACACTTAGATGGACTCTTCACATGGGAAAATTTGAGTATTTTTCCACTTGGCTCTTATGACGTCCTCATTGGAATGGAATATTGGTTGTGAGCACATCAAGTTAAACTTGATTGTTACGACAAAACTTTTGAATGCATTGACGAATAAGGAAACCCGAGTGCAATAAGGGGCATTCCAAAAATAGTTTTTATAAGGCATACTTAAGCCTTGCAATTGAATAAAATGTTTTAGAAAAGAGTGTCAATTATATGCAACTCATCTATTGGACTTGGTAGAGGATAAAGGTTGAAAAAATAGAAGATTATCATGTCTTGCAAAATTTCAATGATGTGTTCCTTGACAAAGTGACAAGATATTCTCCAAAAAAGGATAATTCATCTTGTGTTAGGAGCAACACCAATGTCCCAGAATCCTTATAAAATCAGTACCTTGTAATATTGGAATAAAAAAAGCCATTACAAGAGTTATTAGAGAAAAAATACATTCCACCAAGCGTGTCGCCATGGGGATCACTAGTGCTATTTGTTAAAAAGGAGGATGGAACCCTTAAGTTGTGTATTCACTACACACATCTAAATAAGGTTATTATGAAGCACAAGTATCATTTACTTGAAATTAATGAACGCGTTGACCAAATGAAAGTGGTAAAGGTATTTTCAAAGATTGATTCGAGATCTCGTTACCATCACTCAAAATTAAGGATGAACACAACCATAAAACAACCTTTAGAACAAGGGTATGGCCACTATGAATTTGTAGTGGTGCTATTTGGTCCCAGTACTGCATCGACTACCTTCATGTGTCTCATGAATAATATTTTTCGCAAGTACTTGGATAAATTTATGCTTTCGTTTTTCTAGATGATAATGTATTCAAATGAAGAGGACCATGCGTAACATTTGAGAATGGTTTTGAAAATGGTAAGGGGGCATAAATTGTGTACAAAGCTACACAAATATGATTTATATCAAACACCAATTAATTATTTTGGTCACATTATTTCAAATGAAGGGATATCTATGTTTTCAAAAAACATTGAAGCCATTATGATTTGGCAAACTCCAAGGAATATAATGGATATAATATCTTTTGTATGTCATTCTAGTTATTACAAAGCGTTCATTGAAGGATTCCCAAGGTTTCACACCCAATTACCTCTTTGAAAAATGATGGGATCAAGTTTGAATAGATGTAAGAATGTGAGGAAAGTTATCAACTATTAAAGAAGCTTCTTGCTAGTGCTCCAATTCTGAAAATTATTTTGTGTGAATATAGATGCATGTAAACAAAGAATAGGTGGAATTATTATCCAATCCAATCATGTGGTACGATACGAGTCAAGAAAGTTGAAATAACATGAAAACAATTATATCACCTGTGACATGGAGCTTACTACAATAGTGCACGCTTTAAAAATGTGGAGGCACTATTTGATGGGAAAGAAATTTAAACTTGGAATTGACCATAATTGTCTAAATTATGCTTGAGTTTCCAACCTTAAATGCTAGACAAACTGGATGGTTGGAATTTTTGTGTGAGTTTTTTTTAGATCAAACTTATTAAAGGGGGAAAAAGTGGTTGATGCACTTAACAAAAAATTATATATAGTGCATGTGGCTTCTATTAGCATTCAACAAACATATGTAAGAAAAAAAAATTGTTGATTCATTTATTGAGGATGAACAACTATGCAAGTGAAAAATAAATTAGAAGATAATTTAGAAAAGAGGTACAGAGATTACAATTTGAAGGATGATGGAATTTTTACTTAAAAAAACAGAATGCGTATCCTTAATTCTTCATATTTGAGAATAATTATCATGGATAAAATCCTTAAGATGCCATATTTTGGATATCTAGGCCACCACAAAATGATTTCTACAACAATAAAGTAGTATTTTTGGTTTGAGACGAAGAAAGATGTTGCCAAATACATTTGTAGATGTATGAAATACTAACAAGTTAAGAACAACATCCACACCTAGCAAGTTCATTGTATCTTTTTCCAATTCCATAATGGAAATGGAAAGTAGTAACCATGGATTTTATTATTGGCTTACCAACTACCTCAAGAAAACATGATTCTATCATGGTCGTGGTGGATAATTTATCCAAAGCAACACGTTTTAATCGTGTTAAATATACTAACAAGGTTGATGATATACAAAGAATATTTATGAAGGAAATATTCAAATTGTATGGGTTACCTATAACGATTGCATATGTTAGAGATATAAAGTTTACATCTAACTTTTCAAAAAGTATTTTTGCAAACTTAGGGACATAGTTGAATTTTAACACCGCTTACCATTAGCATACATATGGGAAAACTGAAAGGATAAATCGATTGATTGAGGAGATGCTTTGCATGGATGTGATGGATAAACCATCCAAGTGGGATGATTTCCTACACCTGGTAAAATTTAAATATGACAATAAACATCAAGCATCAATGAAAATGAACCCATTTGAGGGTTTATATGGTAGAACATGCAGGGCACTAGTTATCAAAATTGTTCTTGGACCATAAATTCTTAAGAAAATAGAGCAAAAAGTTGCCAAAATTAAGAAAAATTTGAAGGAATCCCAAGATAAGCAAAAATGCCATGTCAATAAAAATAGTGTGCATAGAGAATTTAAAGCGGGGATCATGTTTATGATCGAGTGAGACCAATGAATAGTTCCTTGAATCTTGGAAGTTGTGTCAAATTGTCTCCAAGATATTATGGACCATTTTAAGTGCTTGAGAGGACAGAGTCAATTGCATATAAAATTGCAATGTTTGCTAATACTAAAGCTCATTATGTTTTTCATGTTTCCTTAATTAATAAATATGTACATAATCCTAAGAATGTGATTGATTGGGATGTGATCTAAGTGCAACTAGAGGGAGAGTTCTAGATAAAGACACTATGTATCATCGTCACGAAAATAATATTGCTCAAGAACCGATCCATCGAGCAGGTAAAGGTGTAATGGAAACACTTTGGTCTTGATAAGTATATATGGAAGTTGGAGGATGCCATGAATGAGGCATAACCATTTTTGTTTTGATTTTGGATGGAACTTCTATGATGGTGTTACTCCAAGGGGGAGGGGAATGTAATACATCAAATTTGAACCTTGGCATGCATTGAATTAGATTTTAAAATGATGTAATTTTTAAAGTAAAGATTATGAATGTAGAGCTCAAGGCTAAGGCTTGGCTGGTGAATGGCTACAAATGCATGATGTAAATATCCATATATATGCCATGTGTTAGGCTTGTCATGATTACTTAAATCTATGTAAATATTTATGTTGGAATATAAAATAATGGTCCAATATGGTTGTGAACAGAGATATGGAGGGGCTATGATTCCACTATAGGGGAAGAGGAAAGGGGGTCTATGGGAAAGAAAATCCTCTTTCATCAAGTGTTAGTCATAAAACTCATATATTTTCTACCATGTAATAATCCATTTACCTCCTCTTACTTATTAAAACCAATTATTGAACGAAAGTGAGAGGTTGGTGAGAAAGTCTTCTCGTGTATTTATGGGAGCATGGGTTGAGTACACTTCTTGTGGGGATTGTAAGAGTCCTACATTGTATGGTCAAAGGTAACTTCAATTATTTTTTCATCATTTCTCTCCTTTCCATTAACTATATCACTCACTCCATGTAGAAGAAGTTCATATTCTATGCAATGCATGTTGTATTCTGTCCAATGCCAACAATTACTAGACTGAGAAATTATCCAAAATTAGTTTTTTGAAGAGGAAATTGTAGACATGGAGTGAAGAATTATGGTTGTAGGTGAGAATAGAGGTTGGGAAATTTAGGAAACCTTCACCCACTATTCATTTATTTCTCTTTGGATGCTTGAGAATCCAATAATTAATCTGGCAGGGAATCCTCAAAAGGCATACAATAGGTTGGACTCTTTATGCACACACTGAAGAGAACTGTAAAGGAAGGGTGCCTAAGGGACTGCTGAGTAGAGAAAGGGTAGTCCTTCCTTATGTTGTGTTGGGTAGTGGAAGATAGTCCTATGTCTAGGATGATTAAATGATATGCTTGTAATTCTATGTGGTGAGAATATTAGTTATGCATGAGAGCAAATGGGTTGGGTTGAGAGAGAGAGAGAAACCTATAATTGTTTCCTTTGTCTCGATGTCCTCATAGTTTGGATTGGAAGTAGTATATATAGTAGGTACATAAAATTGGGTGGAAAACCACTCTTACATAGCTAGTTTATGATGCTTCTGCGACACAATTTTGTCGAAAAACAATTGCATGTTTGACTTAAGCACATTGGCAGCTTCGTTGAACTGAATATGTCGTTCTTTCGACGGTCTTACAATATTATTGTTCTTTCGATGGGAAGAAAGTGCCATGTGTTAGGGTACAATGCTATGAATGTGCGTCGATCTTATGACCATCATTGTCTCATTGTTTTGTAGGTTGGAACTATGTAAATGTGCATTGGTATTCTAATGCATTTAGTTAGACTTGTAACACATATAATGTTGTACTTACAACAACTAGGATGACACATGGTAGGTTCAGTAGTGTTACAATGCAACAATATTTCGGCATTATCGGGAATTCTTGCAATGGATCTCATGTCATCGTTAGGACATAAATTCATCGACTTTATGAGTTACTTTGTCACATGTGCGACACGATTTTGTTATGACATGCAATGCTTTTTTTTTTAAATGTGGTTCACCATTTGTTAGAGGGCTACTCCATGGAAAATCCCAATACCTGATATTCAAACTGAATCAAGGTATGGTTAGCTCATCATTCACAACATGTATTACAAAGGGCTCCACAAGAGCATCATGTCACTTACAAGAGTAGAACCTGGGTGGGAAGGATAGCATTCATTCCTCCCAACCACCCAAGCTACATCCATTTGACAACATGCGATGAACTTGTAACAACGCCAATGCAAACTATAATTGGAAGTGCAACAACCCTAAACAAAAAAGTATAAAATCCCGTAGACTATTAAATGTAGAATAATGAAGTTTCGTTGGCAATACTGTAGGTCTAATTCATGATGCCAATAATAAAGGTCCTATAGGAAGGCCCAACTTATATGACCCATTGGATAGGTCGGTTCAGAATTACCCACAATTTTGATATATTCCCACTTTTTTATTATCATTGTTATATGAACTTCGACTATTATTAAAGGTAGTTGAAGATATGGCCTACAGGCTTGGTCGAATTCATCAAGTGAATCAATGTGAGAAGTGGTACGATTTTCCAACCAGTGTGGGTTCTTGGTATGTCAGCAAGGTTACTGGTTCAATTCATTAGGCAAGTCATTAGGTTAGGTTATTGGTTCCAATAGGCCATACTCATGTAGTCTCCACACTTAGGGAGTCGAATCACCTTTCAACGATCCCTTAACAATTCTAATATGCTTCCTAGAAGCATGAAATCAAGCATATTCTATGGATGTGATGAATAGTACATATGTTAATTGATAACCCCAAATGGTTAAATTGAAACTTTTCAAATGTCTTGAAAACATAACACCCATAGGATGTACTCTCACAATACTCTCTTCAACTTAATCCATTCACATTAACCAGATTGGTACACTAATTAAACACCAAGGATTTCTCAAGAATTGGAGCATATATGGATCTAGAAACTTGTAAAGGGCTGAGGGAATTTTATCAATATATATATATTCAATATTTTTGGATAGAAATTTTAATTTTAATTTTATGGATCTAAATGAGACGTTAAAATCATGAATCTTGCTATAAAACACGTACCTTTGTTTTGTTCTACCAATAAATTTGGCCTTGTATCACCTTCAAATATCAGAAAGGAACTCTAATTTGAATTTGTATTCACCAACATGCAAACTACTTCCAATCCAATGAATGTGGACATGAGAATTTGTTTCAGATTGTGATGAGTTCCAAACTTTGTAATTATTTGATAGCCAAGTAGTAAATTATTGAAGCAAACTTGGCCACAGTAAGTCCGAAAGGAAGTACATGTTTCAAAAATATTGAGCAATCCCATGATCTGATGACTCTCATAAGAAATAATAATGACCATCTATGTGCCACACGAATCATTCTAAGCTACTCCAATTGGTGCATGTTGTGCATCGATGTGTACCCATGCTTATGCTTTGGGACTATGTATGGTGGATAAACTTCTATTGGTATTGGTAGTGGTATTGGTACATATACTATTGCCTCAATCTACCTAAGTTATTGATTCTTAAGTTCCTATATATAGTTTTGGGTCCACCTCTGCTACCATTTCTTTTCCCACTTGCTACCAATCTAACATAAGGTATGATTGGTTTGATCCTAGTTACTATGACGTTGGATTCCCAACTGCTCGTGTTATGAGTTATGTCATGTATGGATATGGGTCTAGATATAGATCTTTGATTGGTTAAATCGAATGAACCATGGGGACTTATGTAGCACATGTTGTATAAGCTAGCTATTTAAATGTTCAAAATTTGCAGCTCTCTAGGTATGTCAGATTACTGCATTCCTAAGGTGAGGTATTTTTTATTTGGTTTTTCTTGCCTTCAATGTCCTCACATAACAATCCAACATAAATATAGAGAAATGATTTGGCCAAGAAAGCACATAAAAAAAGACCAGAGTTGTATATAAATCTGGGTAGTATATAACAAGTGCATGCCTATATGCAATTAATATGTCTTGATTCCCTGGTCAATTACCTTTCATATGCTAGTTTGTCGCCACTACACATCCCTTTGAGGTTTGCAAGTTTCCTTTGCTACTTGCTCTGTTGTTGTTGGGTATGGGTTTGTAACTACGGATACTAGAGGGGTCATCAGGACACTCATGAACATCATACTTTTCCTATCTATATCTAAAGACAATATTTGAAGCTTAAGAATCTGACTCTTTATCTTGCTCATTCAAAGCATAAACACAATCTCCATTACGAGTGTCATAATATCTACTATGGTTGTCGACAACCTAATAACTCCATGAAAAAATCCATTAACATAGTTATCCCACTCAACTACATGATTACCAATAAACCACAATTTTGTTGCACTGTACCAATATTGATTTCCAACTAATTGTAGCCCCAGACGACGAAATTTTGCCAAATGTTCAAACCAAAAAACTTGAAATGCGATATAATGGCTGGAGATAACTTGTAACTCCTATCCCATAAACATATGATATTAAGGTCCAATGTTGGAAATATATGGTTGCTCTAGGGATCAAATAAACCTAGGCATCATGGTTCTTCACTTCCAAGGTGGCAAGATGATTATGAAGGATAGGTGGTTCCTGAGGTCCTTTATTGGTATGCCCTCTATGCACTACTTGTGTGATCAAATCTCATTTGGCATGCCCTGAATGCATTAAATATATCCCTATTGTTGTATTCTTCCTCTCATGTAGATAGGATTTGGATGCAGAAGACTTCAATGAGAAATGACAATATGAGTTGAATTCGTAGACTCACCTGGCTCTCCCACAAGCGGATTAGGCGAGCTATCCTCGTGAAAATGTTTGAAGGTTGGGAAATTGAAGGTCCTAGAAATATTGGAAGTTATAGGCGTTGAAGAACTATAATTGGTAATTTGTATTTTTCTCTGTGGGAGTATTTGGTAATTATGGGTCAAGTTGGTAAGAGCGATCCAATAAATAGGGGCTCCTAAGGGCCAATTTGCAAAGTTTTGCATAACGAGAAGAACCCTACGCAGGTAAGAAGGTGTCTAGTGATATTCTCTTGGCCTTTTACGCTGTGAGAGGGTGGTATTACCAGCTAAGGGAAGCAATGGACAAAAATGGTTAGGTTGACAAGATTGACTGTTATAGGGAACATGGTATAGGGAGGTTGTCGATTAACTTTCGATGGCTTTGGAGAAAAGTGCAACTGCTCAAGAATTATAATAGAATTTGGGAACGTCATCAAGATGTGTGAGAGGAGGAGGAAGATAGGCCATGGGTAGAGGAACATGGATATTTTCAATACCAACTGCCCATCCTTGGAGTGAATTATGGGAAGCAACCAACCCACATTGAAGAGATGGAATCCAAAATTGAAGCATTAGAGGATACAATTAGATATCCGTAGTTGAAGTTGAAGTAGAAAGAAGCAACAAAGGGATCACCTCTTCTTGAAATAGAAGAGCAGGTTCCATCGTTTGAAAATATGGGTGGCTCAGCATAAGAGTATCATGTCTTGTAAATATGGTTTTCTAATCTTTTTCTCAGTATGTTTAAAATATGACCTGGTTTGAATTTGTAATGGATCTCCTGTTATATGTTCATGCCACAATTTTTTTTTGGTCAAGGTCTTTTGTATAGCTAAAGTTTCGGGTAGTTACAGTCCAGAATTGGAATATGTTAGTTGGAATTTTTTAATGTTTTATTCAATAGCTATATTGTAGAATTAGAACACTATTACTATGAACTCAAGGCCCTTTGGATCTTGTTTTACTTTCGTTGAGTGGGGAAACCCCTTATCCTTTTTAATATAATATAAATATTTTGGATGTACTTTGAAGAGAAAGGAGCATTGAATTCAAGCCATGGTTTAACTTCTTTAGAAATGTTTTTTTTTAAAGGTCATTATTCCTATGAGAGATTTGTTGGGTCCATGTTATATGTTTTTCATGTGATCATGTTCAAGTAGGAGTCGTGTAAATTATATTATTAATTCATAAGAGCCATGCATTTTGTGTCATTTCTTTTCTTACTTAATACGAGCCATGAATTTTATGTGTCATTTCTTTTCTTACTTAATAAGAGCCATGAATTTTCCGTGTCATTTCTTTTCTTACTTAATAAGAGCCATGAAATTTCCCATGCAATAGAATTTCTTTGAATGCATTTTTTTAGACTTGAGAATTTTAAACAATCAATACGGGGCATTTCCAGGCCATTTCCCTCACCCACATGCATGTGGAGTACAATCATGCAGAAAATATCATAAGTTCATAAAGCATAAGTTTAAGAATCATAAGAAGTTTCTTGCAAGTGAAAACTTAAAGGAATATTCTCTACCAAAAAAATTACGAAAATAAATTATCGTACTCCTAATACGTGGCCAAATGGTAAAGCAAAGTTGTTATCTTAGACAAGACCCAAGTTCAAGCAACATAGATGTGTGTTGAGTTTATATTTGATGTGGGGTTTATGAGGGAAAGACATAAGCAACATGCAAAAAAGAATACAAGGACAAACCATCACAGAGTAACAACGCATGCTTAGAAAATATTTGTGACCAATATGATATGTAGAATCTAGATACATTAACACAAGTTCATAGATGTTTTATTCACCTTTATCACAACATGTAAAATAAAAGTGATTGAATTTGTACAGTAAAAATTTCACAACAATTTGCAGTGTTGCAGGATAAATACTTGCGGGGGGCTACTTGATATTTCAAGATTGAGTGATTGAAGGCTTACCCTTGCATGTTGTGCATTGGGACTAAGAATTGAATTTGGGCATCCTTCTTTCACTCGGTAAGGAAAATAAGGTGTTGTAGGTGTCAAACAATGAAAATTTGATGTGTTTGGTAAAACAAGTCCGTGAGACATAGATTTAAGTTCATTGTGAAGGTTGTTGATATTTTGAAGTAGCCCCTTCAAATATTCGATGGAATCTCCCATAATAGAGTCTCAATCCATATGTTAAACCACCAACATAGTATACCAAATTGTCAAACTTTTTACAATGAAAAAACCAAATCGCAAGAATGCAAGAGCCATTAAAGTAAAGAGAATTTGGCCAAGAAAAGCAAAGAATTAAAAATTAAAGTCATAGAGAATTGACCAAAGGGAATTAAGTAATATGCAAGGAAACAACATACATCTAACAAGCAATTATCTGTAGATAAGCAATTCAAAAGGGAATATACAAGGATACAATCAAGAAACCTTCTAAATTTAGTGATCGATTTAGTGATTGATCTTTCTATTACAACTATTATGTTGTTATTATAATATTATTAGTGCATGTTTTGGTTGTAGGGTTTGTTTTTTTAATCAAACCACTTATTAATGTTTTTATCTTTAATATCGCGACAATATGATGGTGATTATTATCAATAATAAATTTCATTAGATATAGGTATATACTCCAAATCATGAGCTAACATAATGATGACTCAATGGATTAATGTATCCTATTTTACCCACTTAATCCCTTTATTCCTTAAGTGTTAATTCGATCATTTTGATTCTATCTATGGATAATGAGTCAAACTAACAAATAATTGTACATTGATATAAACTTGTTATGTACTAGTTGAATAAACATTAGCATGATCTAGTAGTTCAAAATAATGGCTTGACCTATATCGACACATCAACTTATGTTGTATGTTCAAAATACAAGAGGTCTTGACATCTATTTCAAAATATAATCTAGACACATCTTTTATATATTTAGAAGTTTCCAATGGGTTTCTCTAATCACCTTCATCAATGTTAGGCACTGGGTCATATGCCTCTATTTCCATTTCAGAGCTTTCATATATATCCTCTTACCATGAAATTGAAAAGCATGTGATCTTAAAACCTGAATTTGGGTGTATATCATAAGCAATCACATGCATGAAGAGACAACCTTCTAAAACACATTACATGGTACCTATGTAACTAATAGTGTCATCAACTGATGAATCTACTAAGATGGGTTCATTATCATTAATCTTCAACAACGTTTCTTGAGATTAAGTGATGATTCGAGGAGGCCCTGATACAAAGGCTATTACAATGCACTCCTCCATTGACTTCTCAACATGAGGCTTGCTGTTGGGTTTCTCCACCTTGGATTCCACTTTTATTCATGGCTTGGATCCTTGTTTCACATGATGTTCAGCTACTAGGGTGACCTGATTACA
Source organism: Pseudotsuga menziesii (assembly GCA_001517045.1). Classification (NCBI taxonomy): domain Eukaryota; kingdom Viridiplantae; phylum Streptophyta; class Pinopsida; order Pinales; family Pinaceae; genus Pseudotsuga; species Pseudotsuga menziesii. The sequence goes on from LPNX010374032.1 coordinate 655,400, forward strand.
TACATAGTACATTACAATATTGATGTTCAACCAAGTGTAGCCACATACGTTATAAGGATATGTGATATTAGAGGAACATCAACTCAATATTACTGAGATTAGAGGAACACCAAATCAAGAAAGAAGATTAAGATTATGTGGGATTATATCCCTAGAAGATTATTCTTGATGCCATCGATCTAGAGGAAGCATGAAAATGAATGAACTCTCACATAGAGAAGAGCATATGAAAAGTTATTGATAGATAACATCATGTGAACTAGTGGTGGAGGCATCTCGCATAAATTTCGCATGAATTTTAGAGTTTATTTCTCTATGGAAACATGTATGTGTGTACGAAGTCTATTATGGAAAGGACTCGCGAAGTATCACCCTGTATTAATTTGAATTATGAGTTTTAATGGGAATGACAAGTTAAAAAGAAGGAGAATAGGGAATTTTATCCATCATAATTATGACATTCCTCTATGGCATCACTTTTAAAGAAGTAATTTCATCTATTGGGTAAATAATTCGACCAACTTGCAGCAGAAAATGTCGAGGCATGGTGGTGAAAGGTGCAGGGGGTCCTGCATATGTCAACATCTCTGTATAATAGAATACGAGAACATAGGCGTTAGCTAGAAATCTAGAAGACTTGAGACAATATTCAGAAGATATATGGATAAATTGAAAAGTCGATTCGACAAGGAAGAGGATACAAGAGAACAAGAAAACATAGATGCAAATCAAAGAATTTCATCATTTAAAGATAACTTGTAGAGGGAGAAAGCAAAGACCGAGAAGTTGGAAGAAATGTTTAAGGTCATAGATTTTAAGATTTCATATGCTTATCTAGATATCAATAGTGTTTAATCCAAATTCATAACAATAGCATATGCAGAATCACTGAAAGAAACACAGTCACAAGATAGACACAAATTTATACTGGGAAACCCTCAAGGGGAAGAAAACCCAACAAAAATTCCTCCGTATAAGATGTATACGATAAAACCTCAAAACAAGTATTCCTACCCATTATTGGTATCTCTCTTTCTCTCTCTCTCTCTCTCTCTCTCTCTCTCTCTCTCTCTCTCTCTCGTATGTGCTATACACAAGTGCGAGTCTGTGTTCAAATGAGAAGCACGACTCCTCTATTTATACTCTTTTTGTCAACTGAATTTTAACCTAATCAAGTCAAAGGAATAATAACACCTCCCTTGGGGTACATCAATAAAATACATTTAGAATATACTTTAAAGTTACAATATTTCAACACTTCCCCTTAACAAGAATGGTAATCTACTGACAACAACATCATCAACTATAGGAGTAACAAGAGAGAGAATCTTCAATAGTATCAAGGTAATACATCTATACATCATAGGAATTTTTCACAATCAGTAACTAGAACAGTTACTCTTCAATGTCTTGAGTACTGGATCATCGTCTTCTACAAAACCGAGTCTTTATCTTCTGTAGCACTTGATCACTTGATCCTTTGCAACGACACTTAGATCTTCTTGATCCTTTGTAGCAGCATTTCGATCTTCTTGATCCTTTGTAGCATCACTTCGATCTTCTTGATCCTTTGTAGCAACACTTCGATCTTATCGATCCTTTGTAGCAACACTTCTATCTTCTCGATCCTTTACAGTAGCACTTCGATCTTCTATATCCTTTGCAACAGTACTTCGATGTTATCTATCCTTTGCAACAACAGTTCGATCTTTTTGATCCTTTGCAATAGTACTTCGATGTTCTCTATCCTTTGCAACAACACTTCGATCTTCTCAATTCTTTGCAACCGCACTTCGATCTTCTTGATCCTTTTCTGCAAAACTACATGCAGTACACATGATCTCTTTGCGGGATGATCAATCCCTATCACTTTAGGACATAGGTCCAAGGATGATGCAATGCTCAATATCCTACTCCCCCTTAACAAGGAGGATCCATAGTATTGACCAACTGGGTTTGTCTACAACTGAATGTAGATCCCGTATACATGTGAATGCAGGACCTGTCGTCCGTAAGGAATCAACATAGAGCATCCTCAGCTTCAAAGATAGGACCACTCATAAGCGAGTGTTATACTACAACATCTCCAAGTGAATGTAGGCAGACTCTCCATGCGAGAGTATTGTCTACAACTACAGATCTCGTCTGCATGTGAATGCAGGACATGTCGTTTGTAAGGACTCATCATATAAATTCCTCAACTTCAAAGCTAGGACCACTCCCAAGCAAGTGTTATACTATGGAATCTACATATGAATGTAGGAATGTATTCTACTGCAGATCTCATCCGCATGTGAATGTAGGACCTGAAATCCGTAAGGACTCATCATAGGGCATCCTCAGCTTCAAATCTAGGACCACTTGCAAGCAGGTGTTATACTATGACATCCACATATAAATGTAGGTAGACTCTCCATGCGAGAGTAACATATGCTACTGTAGATATCGTCTACATGTGAATGCAAGAACTGGCGTCTATAAGGACTCATCATAGGGAATCCTCATCTTCAAATATAGGACCACTAGTAAGTGAGTGTTATACTACCGCATCCACATATAAATGTAGGTACACTCTCCATGCGAGCATATCATTTGCAAGGCCATCCTCAGCTAGTAAGGACCACTCTTAAGAGCAGAGTGTTATTTTCCCGCAAGACCATCCTAAAGAGAGGATAGTATCATCCACAAGTGAATGTTGGACCTTGTTAGCATCTTCAGGTGCACTTGGCCTCTTTCATACTGGAGCTTCATTGCCATCCCATCATCAATGACAATCTCATCATCAGTCCCCCTTTCCAGGGAGGATCCATATCATCAATGTACTCCCCCTTTGTCCGAGGAGGGTTCATAGCTTCAACTTGATCTTCCTTTCTGAGGAGAGTCCATATCTTCAACTTGTTACTCCTTTCTGAATAGATTCCATATCCTTGACCTATTCTTCCTTTCCAAAAAGAGTCTTTATCTTCGACCTGTTTCTCCTTCCAAGAAGGGTCCATATCATCATCGTTCCTCCTTGCAAGGAAAGTCTTTTCAGATTACACCAAGATTGTCACAGAAGTATTAAAACTTCACTTGAGATAGAGGCTTGGTCAACACATCAGCAAGTTGCTCATCGATACTCACATATTGGAGTTTTATAGCTCCCTTATGTACCATATCCCTTGTATAAAAATATTGAATTTTTATGTTCTCTGATTTATCATGGAACACAAGATTCTCTGTCATCTTTATACAACTTTGGTTGTCACACATAATCACTGTGGCATCCAAATACATGTCTAATAGGCATGACATTAGCTTTTGAAGCCATACCTCTTCACAACTAGTGGAGCAAGATTCTATGTACTCTACGTCAGCCGTGCTGAGAGAAACACTTGACTGTTTCTTACTAAACCATGAGATCATGGCATATCCCAATCAATAACATCCACATGAGGTGCTCTTTATGTCTGTGGCACTTCTTTCCCAACCTAAATCCATATATCCATATAATCTGTAGTCATGATCTCTATCATAATATAGTCCAAAGTCTGTCGTACCCTTTAGTTACCTCATCACATGCTTTGCATTTATCAGGTGAACCCGTATAGGATTAACTAGAATCTGACTTAAGGTGTTCACAACAAAGCATATATTTGGCCTTGTATTTGTCAAATACATCAATGACCCAATAATCTGTCTGTACTGAGTCATGTCCACTAACTCTAATGATTCATCAGATAACAACTTTAGGTTGGTGTCGATGGGTGTGGCCATGGATTTACAATCCAACATATCAAAAATTTTCAATATTTCCACTATATACTTTCCCTGGTTTATAAATATTCCTTTTGGACTTTGTCACAATTCCAGCCCAAGGAAATAATACATAAATCCAAGATCTTTCATCTCGAATTATTCATCTAGCTTCTTCTTGCAATTTGTGATCTGTTTCTCATTTCCTGTCATCGTCCACATATAGTAATAGTAAGGCAGGTTCATCATCCATAACCTTCATGCAAATGGTAGGGTCAGCTTTACTCTTGGTAAAACCCAATCTTAGCAAGAAGATATCAATTCTTCCATACCAAGCTCTAGGAGATTGCTTAAGTCCATACAAATCCTTTTTCAACTTACATACATGAGTCACTCTATCTTTGACTTCAAATCCTTATGGTTGTTTGATGTATACCTCTTCCTCAATCACACCATTCAGGAAGGTTGTCTTTACATCCATCCGGTGTAGGTCCCACTTCATCATGGAAGCAAGTGCCATGATGGTTCTGATGGAAGTGTACCTTGCAACTGGAGCAAAAGTCTCTTCATAATCAATCCCCTATTTCTGAGAGAATCCTCTAGCTACCAAATTTTCCTTGTACTTTTCAATACTTCCATCAGCTACATGTTTGATCTTGTAGATCCAATTCGAAGATACCACACTCTTATTTTCTTGTTTGGGTACTATATCCCAAACATCATTCTTCATTATTGACTGGTATTCTTCTATCATTTCTTCCACCCACTCTTTCTTCTGTGTAGCTTCCTCGTAGCTAGTGGGTTCTTAATATACAAGGTCACACATCAAAGCTACATAACTGGAGAATGAATTTGATCTCTTGCTTGTTCTTGTGGACCCTTTTGGAGCTTCATATTTCTTTTCTTCCTGTATGATTTCTCTTTCTAGAGATATCCATAATAGGGGGTTCTGAGGTTCTAGCATGTCATGATATTTTGATGCTACTATTTCAGGATAGGGTTCAGCTTCTACCTTTGTGGGAGGTACATCCTCTTCATGTACTTTTTAAAGCTGACACCTTCTGGATTTCTTAAGAGAAGTTTCTTCATCAAATGTCACATCCCTACTAATCTCTATATGATGGAATCCTGAAATGTATAACTTGAAGGATTTGGAGACTTCATAGTATCCAACAAATATTCCCTTCTTTTCAGAAGGATCCAACTTGGTTCTCTTCTCTTTCAGAATGTGCACATATACTGGACAACCAAATATCTTGAGATGGCTCACTTCAGGCTTCTTTCCTATATACATTTCTTCAGGAGTCTTGAATCCAAGAGAACTGTGAGATAATCTATTTGACACATACACATATGTTCTTGCCGCTTCTTCCAATAGGTGCATGGGTAGGTCTCAGTCATGAATCATTGTTTTCACTGCTTCCATAATGGTTATATTCTTTCTTTCCGCAACACCATTCTGTTGGGGATTGTAGGGAGTGGTTAGTTCCCTCTTGATTCCAGCTTCTTTGTAGAATGATTCAAATTATTTTGAAGTATATTCTCCACCATTATATAATATTACTGTCTTGATTCTTATTTCTGAATGGTTCTCTATCAAGGCTTTGAAATCCTTGAATTTCCCGAACACTTCACTCTTGGCCTTCAAGAAGTATATCCATGTCTCTCTTGAATAGTCATAAATAAACGGGGCATAGTATTCATATCTACTTAAATATGTGGAGGGCATAGGACCACATATATCATAATGAATTAATTCCAATGTACCTTTAGTCTTTGTTTCACTTTCCAGAAATGGATTCTTGATGTTCTTTCCTCTTGCACATCCTTTGCAAGTTCCTTCATGATCAATATTCAGATCTGGTAAACCTGTTACCACTTTGCTCACATAAGTCAATTCTTTGTAGTTGGTGTGAGCAAGCCTTCTTTGCCATAGTTCACTTGAGTTAGTTGTCTCATGGACAAGGGTTGTCTCTGGATGTCCCTTGAGTTTGTACAATCCTCCTTCTTCTTCACCAATGACCACAACATCTTCAATTGTATTACCTTTGGTCCACATGAGTACTTGTCCATCTGTAAAAACAACTCTATATCCTTTCTTATCTAGTGTTGAGATGGAAAGTAGGTTCTTTTTCAAACCTGGTACATATAGTACTTCCTTCATCTTCATGGAGGTTCCAGAGTCAAGCTTGTAGCTTTATTCACCAATTCCTTTGATGGGATATTGATGGTCATCTCCCAATGATAATTTGTGAGGAGAGTTCTTTTATTCGAGTCTTGATAGAGTTTGCTTCTTCCCTGTCATGTGATTTGAAGCACCACTATCAATAACCCATGTATATTCTCCAGGTGTTACATACCCAGAGAGTACATATAATAATATATATTCTTCTACATCTTCTTCTTTTGCTTGTCTCTTTTGAGGTATTTCTTCTTCTTCATTATCCTCATATTCAACTAGATGAGCATGATGTATTTTGTTGGTGTTCTTCTTCAATGGACACTCTCTGGAAAGGTGTCCTATCTTATGATAGTTGTAACAATGATATTTGGAGTAGCTTATTTTATGACTGTTATCTCTTTTCTTCTGAAACTTCTTTAGAGGTCTATACTCCTTGTGAATATCCTTCTTGAAGTTTGATTGTTTTCTTCTCTTGGTATGGGTGGCTAGATCTTGATCATATTCTTTAAGTAAAGCTTCTCTGTTAGCTACTCTAGCTTCCTCTTGGATACAGTCTTCCCATACAATGTCAAACTTCATACTTTATTTTCTAGCACACATAGTTTGTATGAATGATTCCCAAGGTCTAGTGAGACCATTGAGAGTAGTCATGACTAGCTCATCTTCATCAAGGGAGTCTTCGGTAGCATCTAGTTGTTCCTTGAACTGGGACACCCTTGTGAAGTAATCTTGAACCGATTCTCCTTTACTCATCTTGGTGCTCTTCACTTGAGCTCTCAAATTCATCTTTATGTTGATGTTCCTTCCCTCATACATTCTCGAAAGGGAATCATACATTTTCTTCGGTGTATCTTTAGATGAAACTTGAGGGCTAAAGTGATCTTTGATAGAATCAACAATTATTCTCATTGCCTTGATTAGGTCTTTATGGTGCTTCTCCTTAGCTTCATCTTATTTTGGTTTAGGGAATTCATATTTGATTTACTTGTCAAGATGATTCTCTCTAATAATGAGACCAATCCTATACTTCTATTCTTGGAATTTTCAATTCCTTCCAGCTTATCCTCAAGCTTAGTGCTTGGGGCCATCCTATCCAGGAGGTCACTAAAAATTGAAATTTCTCAAAATGAAAAGTTGAACTTACCAGGAGATGCATTTGAATGAGGTGAGTTGGTTGGTCCACTTGGTTTTTGGAGATCCCAAATATTCACCCTTCAAATTTTGCTTGCGAGGTTTCAATTTCTACAGAATTTCTGGTTCAGGTTTTCTGCGATTTTCTGGTCTAGGGCCAAACTAGGGTTTGTATTTTCTGGAGATTCAACCACCCAAAAAATTTGATCCACAACTCAATAGATGTGCTCTAGGGAGGCACAACTTTCTATGCAAGCAGATATTCAAAGTTCCAACTTTTGCAGAAACCCTTATTTCTTCCGAAGGGAGAGGAGAGAGAGTTTCACCTTGTGAAAGCTATTCTATTCAGGCTAGCTCTGATACCATGTTAATATTTAATATGCTTAGCTAGATATCATTAGTGTTTAATCCAAATTCACAATAGTAGCATATGGATAATCACTGAAAGAAGCACAATCACAAGATAGACACAAATTTATCTTGGGAAACCCTCAAGGGGAATAAAACCCAACACAAATTCCTTTGTCTAAGATGTATAAGATAAGACCCCAAAACAGGTATTCCTACTCCTTGCTGGTATATCTCTCTCTCTCTCTCCTATGCGCTATACAAAAGTGTGAGTCTGTGTTCAAATGAGAAGCACAATTCCTCTATTTATACTCTTTTTGTCAATTGAATTTTAACCTATTCAAGTCGGCCCCACTAAATTGTGTGGGCCAACTTCACCTAGGAAATAATAAAACAATATTTTATTATATTAATTAGGGTACTATTGACCTGACTTACAATGGAGGATTTATCTCATGAGTCTATGATGACCAATTACAATAATAACATCCTGACTTACAATGGATCTCATTGAGTGCCCTTAGCTTTTGTTATGAAGTTCTTGCTGTGCGCGCGTCCCCTGTGCTGCAAACCCTAGCCTCTCCGTGGTCGCTCCTCGAGGACAAATTCCAGCATATCGTGGCATCTCTTCCGAGTGATCAGCCTGCTGCGGTCCCTGCCTCCAGATTCGTTAAGCTCGCAGATGTTCCAGAGGTTAAGTTAAGCTCTGCTGCTTATAAAAGGAAGGCGGTCACTCTTTCTGAAAAGGGCCTCATCGGTTTGTTTACAGGTCTTTGGCCATCCCCAAGATCGGTGGATATTTGGTTGAACAAGAACTGGAGAACCCTAATCCAGGGCGAAGTTCAACAAATCTTCTGTGGAAAAGGATACTTCACCTTTATTTTCGAAAAGAAGGAAGATCGGGACCTAATCTTCAGGAATGGACCATATTTTATGGGTCCTCGAGGTATGTACTTGAACAAGTGGGATCTATCCTTTAATCCAGAGAAGGACATCCCAAAAGCAGTTCCGGTGTGGGTTAAGCTACCCCATCTTCCCCTCCACTGCTGGAATGATGAGGATTTTCGAGCAATAGGGAATACCTTGGGGAAATATGTGGACAAGTCTGAGCCCAAAGCCCCAATGTTCTCCTGTGCCCGAATTTGTGTTGAAGTAGATCTAGAAAAAGGGCTGCCAGAATCTATCATGCTTTCCATTGATGGGTGGAACCATCTTCAATCCGTTGATTATGAGCAAATCCCGTTCAAGTGCAAATATTGCCATGAATATGGCCATTTTGCCAAGTCCTGCCCGAAGAAGCCAGAAAAACCCCCTTCGAAAAACCCTGCTAGCGAGGGCTGGAATACTGCAAACGGGAAGAAGGCTACCAAGCCCCAAAAAAATCCAAACCCCCCGTCAAAGAACCCCTTCGGAAACAAATTTGCGGCCTTGGAAGTAGAAACGAAGGAAGAAGGAAACCCTGCAGAGATCCCAGAGACTCAAGAAGACATCTCTGATCCTGAGCAGCATCAGCCCCATGAAGTCCCTGAGACAGTCGTCCAGCCCCAAAAATCCCAGGAAGTAGAGGTTGAGCAGTCCAAAGGCAGGAAGGAGATGGAGACGTTCTCTGAAGGATCTGTCGCTAGATCTAAAGCAAAAGCAAGCACAGAGGAAATGATAGACACCTCCATAGAAGAACAAGAATCACTCCCCAGGAAAGGAAGAAAAACTAACAAAGTCATTCACGAGCAAGAGGCAGCAAGGGAAAAAGCGGTAGGTAAGCAATCCAACTTAGACTTCTTGGTTAAAACCTCTCAAGCAAGTAAATATCTCATGAGTGCGGAGGAGGAAAGAAAGGAGAAAGAAAGGGCCCTCAAACAACACAAGAAATAATGAAAATAGTCTCCTGGAATTGTAGAGGTTTGGGGGGTATTCAGAAATTAGAAGTAATTAAGAGATTCAAATCCATGGAAGCAGCCTCAATCCTTCTTCTCCAGGAGACTAAGAAACCAGCTGAAGATAGTGTAACGGCCATCAAAAGCATCTGGCCAAATGGAAACGGTATAACAACCAATGCCAATGGAGCCTCGGGCGGTCTTCTCTGTTGGTGGAATACAAATAAGTTCGAATTTCTTTCAGCTATAGAAAATAGAAATTGGCTACTAATAAAATTAGAGAACAAAGAAAGCAAAGATCAGTTTTGGGTAGGGAATGTTTATGGCCCTACTCTGAACGCGCAGAAGGACAGCTTCTGGTCTTCTTTAGAAGAACAATGTGTGGACAAAAAGCTCCTTCCTTGCTTCATCGCGGGGGATTTTAATACAACCATATCGGCTGCTGAGCGTCGGGGAGGATCTAAGTTCAGGGACCCCTATGGGGAGCGATTAGAAGATCTCATCTCTCAATGGAATCTGACGGATATCATCCCCAAAAATGGCACATATACTTGGAGCAACAGACGAGTGGGCCCTGGGCATATAGCCGCCCGTCTTGATCGGTTTTTGTTAAGCACTCATCTCATAAACTCTATTCCGGATGTCAAACTCCTGTGCTCGGTGGTTTCAGACTATAAGCCCATTTGCCTCTTCTTCCCTTCGGTGGAAAATCTGGGGCCTCTCCCATTCAGGTTCAACAGATTATGGTTGGAATCGGATGAAGTTAAGGATATAATAGCCGAATCTTGGCGTTGTTTCATACCAGGTACTCCAGCATTCTCCTGGGAGCAGAAACTTAAAAAAGTGAAGGTCGCCCTCAAGGCTTGGGTTAAAACCCAATATCAAGAACCTTCCAAGCAAAAGGAACACATCCTGGCTGAAATGGAACGCCTGCAAGCTGAAATGGAGGATGGTACGGTCACTAAGGTTCATCTTATAAAAGAAATCAAGTTGGAAACAAAGCTTCAGAAGATCCTAAGGCAAATAGAAGAGGAATGCAGACTCCGATCGCGTGCCTTGTGGCTCAAAGGGGGAGATCAGAATACCAAATTTTTCCAAAATCAGTGCAGGGACAGGAAGCATTGGAACACAATCAGAGAACTTAAAAATGAAGATGGCACAGCCGTTCAAGGACAAGCAGCCATCAGCACAGAGGTAAGGAATTTTTTTGAACATTTATATAATGATGAAGAACACGTCTCTCTCTGTCTGATGGAAGACATGGCCTCCGATATTCCCTCGCTATTCAGTCCCCAAATGAAAGCCCAACTTGAATCTCCTATCCTAGAAGAAGAAGTCACGAAAGCAATCTGGAGCCTCCATCCGGACAAGGCCCCAGGCCCGGATGGTTTCCCTATCTGCTTCTATAGAATCTTCTGGCCACTAATCAAGAGAGACTTTATGCGTTTGATCACTTGGATGGCAAAAGGAAATATGGGAGGAGCCACAAACTCAACATTTTTGGCTCTCATCCCAAAAGATGCTAAGCCTTCTTCTGTTAAAATATTTCGACCTATTTCCCTATGCAATGCCTCCTACAAAATCTTCTCGAAAGTGCTATCTTTGAGGATCAAACAAATCATCCCCACCCTTATCTCCCCCAATCAAGGTGGTTTCGTTTCTGGCAGACATATAAGTGATAATATCCTCTTGGTGCAAGAAGCGATGCACTCAAGCACTAAACGAAAAGAGCCCGGGATGGCCATCAAGTTGGATCTGGCCAATGCCTTTGACAGATTGAGACATTCCTTCATCATCATGGTTATGGAAAAATTTGGATTCCCCCCTGTCTTCATTAAGCAAGTTCAAGCCTGCATCTCATCCCCCTGGATAGCCCCTCTCATCAATGGTAGACCCTCTGAATTCTTCAAAGCCTCTCGTGGGGTAAGACAAGGATGTCCGCTCTCCCCTTTTCTCTACATCCTGGTTGCTGATTCCCTTAGCAGAAGACTGACTAGACTCCTCTCTGAAGGTTCCCTCCGAGGCCTATCCTTTAGAAATGGTGTGCCTCCTTTTAATCATGCTCTGTTCGCCGATGACTCTATCTTTCTCGGAATAGCTTCCACCCAGATTGCAAGAAACTTCCTAAATCCCCTGGATCTCTTCCTTCAATCCTCAGGGAGCTCAGCAAACAAAAACAAATGTCAAATCTACAGCTGGAATTGTCCTGCCCCCATTCTCTGGAGTATCTCGCAGATCTTGCAAATCAAAACTAATCCTAGCTGGACTCATTTCAATTATCTGGGCATTCCAGTAGTCAGAAAATCCTTGACCTCCTCAATGTGGACTCCGGTCATTGAGAAAATCAAATCCAAGGCACAATCCTTGGGGACAAGATGGCTAAAATTAGTAGGAAAGTCAGTGCTCATTCATTCCATTCTCTCATCCTACCCAATATACACTAGCTCAATGGTTCTAGCTCCAAAGAAGGTCATTATCATCATATGTAAAGAAATCAGAAAATTTCTTTGGCAGGGAGGGAAAACTCAAACGAAGAAGTTCCATCTGGTCAAATGGGAAATTGTCAAGCGTGCCAAAAGTCACGGGGGGCTACGTATCAGGGACCTGGAGTTCACAAGTAAAGCCATGGGGGCCAAACTGATTTGGAGATTAGTCACTGGGAAAAAAGAATGGTGGAAGGAAGTGCTCAGGAAAAAATATATCAAGAAACCAAGGACCAAAATGTTGGATGGCAAATGGAAAGGGAAAGGAACCACCCTTTGGCATCTGTGTAAAGCTACAATCAACATAATCAAGGAAAACTGCTATTGGATCCCAGGCAATGGGAAAAAAATAAACATCTGGAACAACAACATTTTAGGGCAACCTAAGCGCTCCTCTTTTCCAGGCTTGGACTCTATATCCGAATGGCTGACCGAGCAGGATATTCTCTCTCTTTTCGATCTGTCTCTGTGGGACGCGGATGGCCATTGGATGGGGTGTAAGGACATCTCCCCTCCAGACCATCTGAGAGACGCGGCTGATCTCTTATTTTCCTCCCTGAATGGTCTTTCTCCATCGTGTCTCTCGGCTAAGGATCGGTTGGGTTGGGGAAGAACAGGGCAGTATACTGTGAAAGAAGATTACAAAATAATATCCAGGGAGCAGTCGATGACATAAAAAGTATGGAAAATGGTTTGGCATCCTGATAGAATTCCTAAGGTCGACATTTTCATGTGGCTTCTTCTACATAACAAGCTCTTAACGGCAGAAAACTTAAGAAAAAGAGGCATTCTTGGCCCATCTCGATGTGCCTTGTGTAACTCAGCCGAAGAGACCTCCAGCCACCTCTTTCTTCAATGCGAAGTCTCCATGATGGCTTGGAAGCTCATCCTCCCTATGGCTCTCAACAGAGATCTTCCAGACAATGCTTTCCAGCTCCTCAAAGATTGGGCGACTCTATTCCCAGGCTCCCTGAGTAAGAAGCCCATCCTAAGTCGTATATGGGCAGTCATTCCAAAATACCTTTGCTGGAAATTATGGCTCGCCAGAAATCGTGCCATCTTCAAGGAACAAAAGGCCATCCCAGTCCAAATCGCAGCAAAAACCATAGGAATGATAGCTGAAAAATTCGCCTCGAATAACATCAGTTACCCTCAGCAAGAAACTATCTCTGACCCCTATGCCAAATGGTGTAAACAATTTTTAAAAGAAAACAACTCCCTTCAGTCCAAATTGGTCCCTGGAAGGACAACTAAATCCATCCAACCTCTCCATTGGGAAGTGCGACTTTCCACCAACGAATTTCAGTCCTGGCTCAGGGACAAAAATTCTTTCTCCTTCTTCTTCGATGGGGCTTCGAAATGTAATCCAGGGGTGGCAGGTGCGGGTGGGATTCTAGTGGATCCCGGAGGACAAGTGGAACATAGATTTGCTTGGGGTCTTGGCCCTAGAACCAACAATGAAGCAGAATGGATGGCTCTTCTCCAGGGTCTCCATCTTATTCGGGATAAAAAACTCCAGAAAGTTTTGGTCTTTGGCGACTCTAGGCATGTCATCTATAAGATGATCAATGGGTATCCCTCAGGAGATATCAAATGTCGTAGATTATATAAAAAGGCTAAGCTTCTTCTGTCTCAATCCATCGAGTTTTATCACATTCTTCGCCAGAATAATAAGGAAGCAGATTTCATGGCCAATGTTGGAGCCAGTCTCCCCCAAGGCCACTTCAGTCAGGATGGCGACCCTCCATTCTTCAAAGTCATCCCATGACGAGAGGACTTAGAATTGTTTCTCGCAATCTCATCAGGCAAGTCTATGAAGTGAAGTTCTTATCTTTCGGGGAACACATTTGGAGTTTTGTTGATTTCATTTCCTCCCTCTCCCTTGGCTATTTTTCCATCCTCCTTCTCTTTTTTCTTCCCCCCTCTCCCTTTTTCTTTCTCCTTATCCCCCCTTCCCTTTCCCTTTTCCTTATCCCTCCCATTGACCGCCTCTCCTTCCCTTGCCTCCTCCCTCCAGCTGGCTCCCACCTTCCCCTTCCTCTTGGCGGCTATTGGCATTTATGGTCTCGTCCTGTCCGTTCTTTTGTGGTGGCCGCGTGGATAGCTCTTCCCTCCTCGGCAGCTGCGGTTTTAACTCCCTTCAGGTTCCCAATTTATTGTCACTCCTTCTCGCACGATCGGGGGACTTCTTTCTCCGTCTTCATGGCGAATCCTTGTCTTGGCTTGTCTCATTGTTGCTCTCCAGGTTCGGGTCTCAGCTCTCCCAATTCTGTAATTTTATTACTGCATGTGGTAGAAGGAGTTGAAGGTGGGAGTCTGCAGGGAATTCCTTGGCATGGGCTCCCCCTCATCCGAGCCTTTATAAAAGAACGCCTCACGGTGTCTGCCCTCTTCTCCTGTCAATGCTGTTACCCTTCTGCATCTTGGGAAATCGATTATCAGGTTGACACCTTTTCACTCCAAATCGACAGGCAGGAAAGGGTTCTGGGATGCCTATGCTCCGGTTGGAAGAAAGACGCCCTGGGAACTTTGTCTTGCCCAGATAATTCTTGGGGTTTTGCTTTGCAGCAAGAAATAACCAACCTTTGGAGAGAATCAGCCCTGCAGCAAGAAATTGCAGACACTGCATTTTCCTCTTTGCATTCTCAGTTTTCCCGAATAGCAATCACGTCTGACTCTGGCAGAATGGCTCACTTTGGCAACAACCCTGGGCTACAGGATATAATGAAGAATTTATGCAGGCTATACGAGATGACAGCCATAGGGGTAATGGACAACAAGGAAATGGCTAAGGAAATAAAGAGTATGAGTGAGACTGTGAGTAGAACATCTTTGGAGGTCAGCAATAATGGTGCCCGCACAGACGACCTTGAAAGCAACCTGCTCGAGCTGTTGGGAAGAGTAGAACGCATAGAAGAAGATATTCGAAAGCTTGTTTCTATGAATCAGGAAAGCAGGGTTAATGGCGTCAATGAAACTGCTGACCAGCCTATGGAAGAAGAATCTGTTCAACAGACCAGGCCTCAGAAATGCACCTGACTTCTATCTTTTGCTGTTTATGTTTAGTTTGGGTTATTATGCTCCAGTTTTGTATGGGTTATGTATCGCTGCACTTTGCTTTGTAGTCAGTTCGTGAGGGTATATACTACCCATATAGCATGTAGTCCTGAAACAATCATATGCTCTCTCCTTTGGGAAACGGAACATGTCTGGTGTGTAGCATTTTTGCCTTGCCGGCCTTATATTTTCTTTCACTGATGTATTGAATGGCTGTGCATAGCCTATTAATATAATCCCTCTTTCTGTTTCTGTTAAAAAAAAACATCCTGACTTACAATGGAGGCTTTACCTCATTCCTTTGAACATGCTCTGGCACGAACCTTGAGTTTACCGCTTCTGATGGGTTGTAGATGTAATCTATCGCTTCTCTCCCATCTCCTTGCTCCAATTTTTTGACTCATTGAATAAGCATAACCAAGTGGGATTCTATTGTTGAAATAGTGTGGGATTTTACAAGTTCATTAATCTAAGTTTTCTAGTGTGTTTAAACAAGTTAACATAAAAAATGGGAAAAAACATAAGGTGAATATGTTAAAAAGCAAAGCATACGCCCAAAATAAACTCTGGCAAAGATAAAGAAAATATGTAAGTAAAACAAAACTAGGATATAAAAAACATCTCACTGACAAAGGTTAATTTGCATGCATAAAATATCAACCAAAAATGAAAACCAGTTGACATTCCTTATTTGATTGATGTAGTATAGCCTTGAACATATTAACATCTAGTCTGACTACACATTATTCCATAACTTACAGGAGAATGCAAAAGAAATTACAAACAATATTAGTAATACTCTTCTTACAATACACTAAATGAGATTTTAATATTAAATTGATATCAAAATACTAAAGGGGTATACCTGAATGAGCTTCTCTTGGTTTTTAGAATAATTTAATATTCTCTACTGAACAAGACCAACCATGTGAAGGTGGAAGCTCGTATGCCCCCCACTCACATCATTCTCATTTCCCCATACCCATTCAATTTACTAGATTAAATTACAACAAAAGTAAATCAAAGAAAAAAACTAAGATATATATAACAAGTACAAATCATGCATAACAAGTAGAAAAACTAACATAAATTTTTACCACAAATGGTTCACATTAATAAATTGTACAATCAATTAGTTTTCCTCTTATTCTCAATTTTCACATATATAGAGATTAAATCATCCTTGGAATTATTTCCACTATCTTTAGCTATTTTGCCTTGATCTAGTGTTGCATTACTATGCAACGCCTCACGCCATGCAGTACTTCTAGTATTATGACGTTGAGGCTGAGGCAATGCAAGGGGAACCTCTGCGATAACAAAAAGCGTTTAAATAATATGGTTATTTATTATTCATAGGTGTATTATATTAATACAAATATAATTACAATGTTTTTCACTTGGATCATGATTACTTAACATTGTCGACTGGGTTCTCGCCTCTGCCTCTTCTCTTTGACCAACAACCTCATCTGCCATTGAAACAATTGAAGTTTTAAGTAGACAAATTACAAGTAAATATTAATAGTTGTTGATAAATCAATACAACAAATTTGACTTTTAGGGGGGGTTGTCTTCTGCCTCCAAAAGTCAATTTCGGGGGCGGTTGTGGCATTGGAGGTGGTCATTACAAAACCGCCCCTAATAACACCGACGCTAAAAGTTTGGACTATTAGGGGAGATTTTGGAAGAGATCAAAATCACCCCTAAAAGTGACTTTTGGGGGCAGTTCTAAAACCCCATAAAAGTGACTTTTAAGGGCGGTTCTAAACCCCCCTCATAGACACCTATAGGGGCGCTTCCACCCCCCCCCCCCCCCCCCAAAAAAAAAGTCCTTATTACAAACCTTTGGGGGTGGTTACAAACCCCCCTCGTAGGTACCTACAGGGGCAGTTTCAAAACCCCATCGTAGGTACCTATGGGGGCAGTTTCAAAACCCTCCATAGGGTCCTACAAGGGAAGTTCTAAACCCCCCCTAAAACTCCATTTTACTAACCTTTGGGGGTGGTATTAACAACCCCCCTGAATAGCGCTTATGCTAAAAGTTTGGACTTTTAAGGGAGGTTCTGGAAGAGATAAAAAATGATGCTAAAAGTGACTTTTGGGTGCGGTTCAAAACCCCCCAAAAATTATTTATTACAAAACTTCGGGGACGACTATAAACCCCCCTCGTAGGTACCTACGGAGGCGGTTCGAAACCCCCCCTGAAACTGTTTACAAACCTTTGGGGGCGATTATGAACCCACCTCATATAAAATTACAAGGGGGGTTTTAAACCCCCTTCGTTGTAACATACGAGGGCAGTTTTGAAACCCCCTCATTGTAACATACAAGGGAAGTTTTGAACCCCCCTCGTAGAAACATACAAAAATCGTTTGAACCCCCCCTTTATCCATAATAAATCATAATAAAATATATTTTATTAAAAATATCAATATTGCAATATCATTAGGGCACAAAGGAATCGAACCTTCAACCTCCTGATTGTAAATCAGACGCTCTTCCATTGATCTAGAACCCTTTAAGAATTGGGGAAAGGGGCAATATTAACACCAAGATTGCATCATTTGTAATTCTAAGAAAAGACTAAGAATACAACATTATTTATGACTCAATAGGCCTAAGGAAGTATTATGAATGAAGGAACAAAGAGCCAACTAAGGATGCATCTTGTGACTTGTATCTAAGTCAACAAAGGATATACCCTTTTTTTAAAGGAGGCAATCCTCGAAATACACTATAGACATAGGAGATGGGTTTCAAATAAAACCCAAACAATGCAATGGGGAATGATTCACATGCAATGGATCATAGTTATAGAGCATAGAATAGTCTACCCCCATGAAAGCATAAGTGCCAAAGTCCAAAATTTTGAAATAGGAAGATAAGCTGAATTCTAATTATACTTTCATTGAATAGTCTTCCCTCGTGAAAGTAAGAGTGAAATAAAACAAAATTTCAAGCTGGACATACACTTGTAAATGAATTGCTTTTAAGAATATGTTGCGTAAATAATATCCATCACTACTACATTTTGACCAAAAATCCGACGGCTATCATGTCGGATTTTCGACACTGCTCTGTCGCATGAACGACACTTTGATTTTTTTTTAACCGTCGGAAACCTGTCGTCGGTCATCCGACACCTAGGTAACCGTCGCTTAAGCGACACATAGGTAACCGTCGCTTAAATTGACAGTGTCGGTTAAGCGACGAAAATTATTCGACAGTACTGAATTTTTTTGATGAAAAAACTCTTCAGTCCGTCGAATAAGCGACAGAAGCTGCGTCGGATAAGCGACGGATGTCAACTGGGGCTATCGTATAAGCGACGAGATATTCCATCTGGTATACGACGGATATGGACTATAACCGTCGGTAAAGCGACATTAGGAGACGTCGATGATGCGACGGATAGAAACCATACCTGTCGGAAAAGCGACAGTGAAAAACGTCGATTAAGCGACGGATAGAAACCATACATGTCGGAAAAGCGACATTAGGAAACGTCGAATAAGCGACAGATAGAAACCATACCTGTCGGAAAAGCGACATTAGGAGACGTCGATTAAGCGACGGATAGGGGAATAGAGCGTCGGTGAAGTGACACGTACAAGAGACAATTAACCATTAACCGTCGCTTAAGAGACAATTAGAACCGTCGCTTAAGCGACGCTTGTTAAAAAATAAAAAATAAAAAAATTAAAATTCACTAGTATATGTCACTGCCATTCAACTCAATGGTTGACTATCCACACTACCAAGGTTTGGCTGCCTCCAATATATTTCCAACCAGTCCAGTACAATTCCAACGAGCTTCATGGAGGACGTGTTTGGGAAATGCCTTGCTAAGACAATCCGTGAACCTTAATAACGTTTTGGCTTGCCTCCAGTACATTTCCATATGCAACTTAGAATTATCTCCAATTGGTTCTTTTTCCATATGTAATTTAGAATTATCTCCAACTTCATCATTGTGTAAATTAAAGTTGTTTGCAATAATTGTCACTCTCCAAGTTCACTATATTATCTCTTAACTCTAATTCATTTACATTTTGAATCGATTCATTCTAAAGGTGTATAGTGATTGATTCCTTCTCCTAAATGGTTCTATAGTTTAATAGTTTTTTTTTCGCTACAAAGCATTTTACTTTGGGAAAATGTTACTGGGTGACCTTGTTCGAAGAAGTTCTTGCGATAGAAAGCTATATAATTATAGTCTAACACTTGTGACCAATGTCAATCCTCATACTCCAACATCATTTCTTCTAGGCTATCCTTTACTCAAATAAACATCGATAAAGATTCAAACAATGATAGAGGCTAGCTTAACCATGTTCTCAAGGCCCAAGGTTATACACTTTCTAAGAGTATCATTGCATGGTAGAATTTTATTGCAAATTTCTTGGTAATTTTACTTATATTATAACGAAAGAAAAGAAAATGATTAAGAATGTAGGCTAAAGCCATGAATCCACTACATCAAGAAGAGACCCACTTTACCCATGAACCAAGGACTTGCACCATGAACAACAAAACCATCGACGACGATCGAGAAACAAATTGTAAGAAAATAGTCCTTAAATGATGAAAGTTTCACATGAATAAAACCCTCAAAAGGAAATGCTTTTTTTTTCACAAAGATTCATTGAAGCATATCATATTGTAAATCGTGTAATTAACCATTCAAACTCAGAAGCTGAATTTTTATCAACCATTCAACTCAGAAGCTGAATTTGTACAAACCATTCAACTCAG